>KN469124.1:0-41130 GCA_000787095.1 Periophthalmodon schlosseri
CATACAAAGTCCGATTGGCCTCAAATTCAAATCACTTACCACTTGTCAGCCAAAACCTTGTCACTGTGAAAAAAAAACCAAATTGGCACGATAGTGCCCCCTTCAGATTAACAAATAAATTTGTATGGAGGGCCGAAAATTCAGTTTTCTGAAATGTTACGGACTTTCACACAAAATTTTACTGGGTCATCCCAGTCACAAAAGTGAATGAGACCCATGTCATTTTTTACACCGTGTTGCCATGGTGATGTGCCAAAGTACCCATGCTATAATGGGAGTGATCCTAAAATTTCCCATTCATGACAAAAACATTAGTTTCATGGAATAATGTGAAATTTGGCAGAATGACTCTTCATGTCATGCTGATCAAAAAAGTCCATGGGACCCATGTCATATTTTTCACGGGGTCACCATGGCGATGCGCAAAGTCATATAACAGCTTATTAGCTTAATTGAAGAACGTGAAATTTGGCGCAGTGACTCTTCAGGTCGTCCCCGTCAAAAAACTCTGAGGGGCCAAGTTTGTATTGGCATCGTTATTGTTTGGCATCTTTAAATCGCATTTTTATTTTTTATTTTTCAGGTGATGTTGTAACCTGTAAGTTCAGGTTGTTCCCATCAAAAAAGTCCAAGGGGCCAACTTTGTATTTGGCACGGTGTTGCCATGGCAATGTCTCAAAAATCCATGTTATTGCATTTTGTGTATTGCCCCCAGCCCTCTTGGGCTGAAAATCACTGTACATCATCTAGAGACATGGGGCATCAAAAATTATCCAGTTTGTGTTGATACCTATCATGGTTTGTGTGCAGTGAAGCCGCAAAATTCTGACGGAGTTTTTGCAATTTTCCAATTTCTAAATTTGCATTTGCACATAAAAAGTCCGATTGGGCTCAAATTTGAATCAGTTGTAAAACTTTCTGGCCCAAACCTTTTCATTGTAAAAAAAATACATTTGCCACGATACATTTGCCCCCTACAGAATAACAAATAAATTTGCATGGAGGCCCGAAAATTTTGTTTTCTGAAATGTTACAAAATTTCACACAAAATTCCATTTGGTCATCCCAATCAATAAAGTCAATGAGACCAATGTCCATGTTTGCACCCTGTTGCCGTGGTGATGCACCAAAGGGTCAATGTTATCCTAATGGGAGAGATCCGAAAATTTCCCATTCATGAGAAAAATATTAGTATCATGAAATAATGTGAAATTTGGCACAATGACTTTTCATGCGATCCTGATCAAAAAAGCCAATTCAACCCATGTCATAGCTTTCACTAGGTTGCCATGGCGATGTGCGAAAGAGCCAATGTTATCCTAATGGGAAAATTACCTCATTTTCATACATTTCAAAGTCTTATAACAACTTATTAGCTTCATTGAAGAATGTGAAATTTGGCACAGTGTCTTATAACACTTATTAGCTTCATTGAAGAATGTGAAATTTGGCACAGTGACTTTTCAGGTCGTCCTCGGTCAAAAAAGTCCAAGGGGCCAAGTTTGTATTTTGCACGATGTTGCCATGGCGATGCCTCAAAAATCCATATTATTGCATTTTGTGCATCAGCGCTTCCAGTGTGTGTTGACTTTAAGTGACAAATACAGCCAAAATTCCCAATAAAAGAGAGAAGTGGCGTGTTAGTGCCACCCGTAGGGAGTGCCGGGTCGACCAAGTGCGAAGCTCGGCCTGCGTGGGCCGTTCAATGCCGCTTGTGGCTTTATTATTATTATTATTATTATTTTTTTTTTTTCCACAATTTCAAACAGTGAGGCATTTTTTTAGCCCTGTGTCCCCTACCCCAGCAGATTTATACAAAACCAGTGATTTGTCCCAGTTTTATACAAGAAATGTCCGGATGTCCTTATATTTGACCATTTTGATACCCGCCAACAGTAATGGACGGAATATATTGTTGTTGGTTGTTTAGCTAAAATACAGAAGACTGCGCTTGAAAAACCATAAGTTCCTAAGATTATACACTGACCCACAAGTGAGTTAAGAATGGATGATGTTACGCACTCTTTTCACAGTTTGATTTATACCAACCGTCCTCACTATCCCACCCCGGGTGTGTCAAAGTTTTATTTTTTATTTTTTAAATCTGGTCATCCTACTGAGATCTTCATCTATTTAATATCAATTATGTCAAAATCTAATATTTTTTCTTCTGTTTTCTTGGAACCACTCCAACCTTGTCTTGTGGCTCCACTGCAGCATGAGAAAATGACTTGGTGTAAGCCCAAAGTGTGATGCCCCTGTACCTTTCATTCAGGTGGATATTTCTGTGTCCCTGTGACACTCGGCATATTGTTGTAAATGCTTTGTTTTGATTTTCTGTTTGCAGTCAGTTTTACAGATAGTAATCCTAAAGAACTGTGATAGAAATTTTAGTATTGTGTGTTGTTGTTTCCATTTTTCCAAAATACACTGTAACAAGTGTTAAAAGGCACTCTATTTTTTGCCTAATCTTTTAGTCTCACAGGAAGGCTATAGGTATACCTTTGTATTTTCCCATTTGCATGTCTGCTGTTTGATTTCACATCTCTATTGTTTGGTCATCCTTACCTGTACTCAAATGCTAATCTAAAGGTTACCTCTCTGAGCTAAGAAAGTCAAATGACCAGCCAGACTGACCTAAATGCAAACTGTACTTGGGGAAGGGCTCGGACCTCAGACAGCCCACTGCATCAGAAACTCTGTCAGTAGTGGGACAGTTTGATTACCGGTGCAAACGTAATACACCAAACCAAACCAAGATAGACAGTCTTCTTGTATGTTTTGGGATTATTTTACAGATAATGGTAAATGGTCACATTTTTATATAGCGCTTTTCCACCTTCAAGGCACTCAAAGCGCTTTATAACAAAGAACCACTCACTCATTCACACACACATTCATACACCAGTGTATGCAGACACTGGGGGCGGGGTGGGTTAAGTGTCTTGCCCAAGGACACAATGGCAGCATTCATCTGTGGGAGCTGGAATCACAACACCAACTGAGCTACTGCCACCCCATATCAAAATGGAACTGGTTAATAGCTCTTTGGAGATGATGGGTGAATTCTTCCATTACAAAATAAAGCATAGTCTGTTTAGGATGCTTAGGCCAAAAAAACAGAGGCACTCGAACGGGAAGCCTTTATTAAAAAAAAAAAAAAAAAAAAAAGCTCTGCTTCAGGATGCATGAAGACACAAGGGTGGGTTCAACACTATATAAGGAGGTGCACAAAGCCCCGCCTCCAATATTTAGCACATCTAATAATTACAAAATTAATTAATTAATTACAAAAATTAACTGCAAATAGAATGTGCACATGCAAATAGAACCTACTTTATGGCAACAAGAAACATACATAATAGTGCACCATTTCACAAGAAAAAAGAGATAAGTTTCTAAGAAGCATTAATGCGATACAGTTGTAAAATATAACTGAGCATACGCAAATACGCAACCCGCCTACATTCTCAGCTGGACCCACTAACCTTTCATAAGTCTGTAAGCAAACATTAAGACCCCACCCAGGAGCATCAGACACAGGGAGAACATGCAAACAGGCCTCACTCTGTCCAAACTGTTTTAAACCTACCTGCCTAAGGAGCACATTGCAATCTCTACTCTGTTTTCTGATGATTTCCATATGTAGAAAACAATCAGCTATGAACTATGTAAAATCAAATTGCATAATGTAGGCCTATACGTTGTAATTTCCACCCATATGTTTCAACAAGCATGTAATAACAGGAACATTCCAACATCAGATGCCCTAACTCTGAACATATGTACAGGCTTTGGTCTTGTTTGCCTGTTTAAATCCTCCAAAATGTTACCCCACCTCTCAGTGTTTTTTGGGAGTTCTTCCAGCTGGAGTTAACTCAATTCCCCACTAACACACTTCTGTTTTTGCAGTTCATGGAAGACCAAAGACCGGATCATAAAATAATGCCCAATATATAGGTTTATATAAAATAAAATTTAAATTTGATTATACACACACACACACACACACATATATGTGTGTGTGAAAGAACCAATCATAATTGCCAGCACCCTTACACACAAGGTAAAAACAGTTACTATGTGGAGACAAGCAAGATGCTTTGATATCTATTGACTTAACTGTCAAATTCTTTTAAAAATACAAAACATTCTTTTCCCATTTACAGCTGGAAAATGAATAAATAAATGAATAATGTTCCAAGCACTACTCTGAGGAGCTGCACCCCATAAAGAGGCATGTAGCCAGCAGTATTGCCAATACCTAAGACCCAAGACCTGCCCTAAGACTTATGACAGAACCCAAAACATACTGTTCCCTGTGACAGGGTTCAGCCGCAGTACTGATTTTTCTGGTTCAGAAATCGACCATCTCTCATTGCTTAGTCAGCCTTACAGTCCATTCTCTGATTTCACAGCCTCCCTCTGCCAGTCCAAGTCCAAGGGGACTGTTAAAAACAAAACAGAGTCAAATAGAAAATTTGGTGAATGGAACATTTCACTACTTTGAAATCTTTAATACCAGGGAACCAGTCCTGGATAATATGTGCTTGGTTCTTCTACATGTCTTTCAGCTGCAGTTCAGTTTTGACAGTTTTGGCCAATACTTGGCATCCTGCTTGGATATTGTACGAAGCCTGTGTTATTGGTCTGTTTTGTGCTAATACAAAGCCTAATTCTTTGTCAGAATGATTGTGAGATCTTGTGATTGAACTAAAGGCTCTGAGTGGTGGCTTTGTCTTTAAGGGAAAGACATTTGTTTTGAATGTTAGCTCTGTTGTGTGTTATCAAAGGACTACTTAACAGCGTGACAGATCAGTCCTGATGTCTGCTTTTATCTGACTAAATAAGAAATAAAGCACAGACCAATAAGAGTTTGCTTTGCAACATTTAAGTTACTTATACTTTTATATTATAACATTTAAAGCAGACCTCTTATGCAAAACCAACTTTTTAAAGCATTTAACCATGTTATAGTCATTTCCCTTCACCATTTACTCACCCAATGTTGTATTTGGAGTGATTCGTGCATGCTTGAGAAATCTTTAATGGCTTAATTTCAAGACGCCTTATTGTTGATCAATCCCTGTTTTAACCGCCATCAGCATACGCCCACAGCTCTCTACTTACTTCGTTCTCCAGTTTTATTTTCTTAATCAGTGACACATGTAGGATCCGGCAGTGCTGCATTGTAATTTTGGAACAAATGAAAAAAAAAATCCGCTGCTTTGCTGCTAGCATAATGGGCAGCTATTCATCGGAGGTGCCAAGTCTTTGCTCTAATGAGGTTTACGGAGACATCAGCTCCCATTGAGCACCGCAGTTTTCTAACGCAGAAGTCAGCGTACTTGTTTCTTTATGAAGTCATTTTAGATGAATATTATGATTCAAAATGTGCACATTATATAATAATCATCCACGGGTGACATAGATTATAGCTATATAGCAGACACAAGCACAATAGGTCTTCTTTAAAAGACACCACACCACAGAGATCCTGTGACATTCCTCAAGGAAATGTTCTTAAACTGAACATCATTTAAAATGTATTGTTACCCTTATGTACATAACAGTAGCCTACATTTTTACATTTACATTCTGCTATTCATTTATTTGCCCATCTCTCAATAAAATAAATACTGTCCTTGTGTGTACCAATTACAAAACCTCTCATTATAATGTATACTTTAAAGGTATTATAATCTTACCTGTAAACTATGACATGATTACTTTTCCCTCAAATTCTATAGGCAGCATTGCTGGCATGCTTCAAATTACACCTGCGTTTTAGTTTTCGGGGAAACGTGCCCTCTAATAACAGTGGGTAATTGCTAACACTGATTGTGCACACACCTTCTGTAAAGCTCCCGATCCTGTAGCGTAACTGCAGCCTGAGTCCAGTGCAGGTCCAGTTACAAACATTTCCTCCTCGGGTAGAAATAACAAACAGTAGAAGCCGGCAGGTTGGGCTGGCCAGGCAGGTGTGTATTTTCATAGAGCTGTAGACAAGGGCTGCATACTAAAGCTCTAACACAGTCCAGATGGTTCCACTCACCTCGGTCAACTCCGCGACGTCGTCTTTTTACGTCCGGGCGATTTGATATGCTCGGGTTTGACTGCGGTTCTGATGGGTCTGTGTTGTCTTTGAACGAGAAGACTTCAAAAAGTATTAGAATTCATCAGGGACTAAGCCTCTTCGATTCTAATCAGGTCTGGTAAGAGCTTGAGTAAGCAAAAAGCCACCACTTTCATGCAGAGAATGTGAAATTTTGGATCAAGTTGACAACTGTAACATTGTAGAGAAAAGGAAACGAAAACACCCCGAGTATAAACCTGTTAATCAGTCTACTGGCGATGCGCACCATTACATTTTCTTGTTTTGCTGATATATATCGTAAATGGTCATATTTTTATATAGCGCTTTTCCACCTTCAAGGCACTCAAAGCGCTTTACATCAAGGAACCACTCACCCATTCACACACACATTCATACACCAGTGTACGCAGACACTGGGGGTGAGGTGGGTTAAGTGTCTTGCCCCAGGACACAACAACAACATTCATCTGTGGGAGGTAGAATCGCACTGCCAGCCTGTGGGTCAGTGAATCTGACCGCTCAACCAATGTCGTTTTATATCGAGAGTGGGATTTGAACTGTCAACCTTCAGATCGGTGGACGAACATACCAACTGAGCTACTGTCGCCCATATGTATGTTCAAAACCATGCTATAAACTATTCCCATGGAGGTATCATTTACGAAGAAATTAAACGTTAAATTCAACTACCATTTAATTTCACCTTTATGAATCAGAAATCATTCCAAGTAATCTCTAGGGGAGCGTACCCCTGTTCCCGCGCAGCCCGTTGACGGTTCCGCTGTCGTATGCCCGAGCTACCTGGCGTCAAGCCTGCGGGTCAAGAGTCGTGGTACATTTGTCTGGTTCACTCAGCCCTCATCTTAACAGGTAACTGCAATACTTATATCCTTTGACCTTAATCCTTTAAAGGTCCTATGTTGTAACCTCATCAAAAACATACCTGAGTTGTGTTTTGTTTCATTCCCACATATGTGAGAAACCCTTTATTATTAGTCTGTCTACGTCTCTAAAGCTCAAAATGCTCTGTTCCACCTTGTGTTGTCATGAAGTGGTAGTTTTCAAGTTAACAGCTACCTTTTACCTTTAGTTCAGTAGAGATTGGATGATGATTCTAGTGAAGGTGTATGGAGTTTAAAAACACAGAGGAGCACTTACTGTATTACCACATGGCATCACAAGGTGGAACACAGTGTTTTCCATTTGACACAAGGTGGACACAGTGTTTTCCATTTGAGAAGGACTCAGCCTAAATATGCAGGGATTGTGTGTTAAACATGTGTGAATGAAACAAAACACAACTCCAGGTATTTTTGTGACGAGGAAACAACATTATAACATAGATCAGAAAATAGCGTAACATGGACCCTTTAATGTACGGTTTAAGGTAAGATGGTGGTCTTGCTGTGGGGGAAAGACCTGCTGCTCTGTTTGTCTCCACTTTTATGTTATTGTAATATTTGAATATGGGTTGAGGCCATTGTGCTGCATTTGGTGTGGTAGGTGCTCATCTTTTCTAACTTATAATAAAGGCCCATGCTCACCCTGGCCCTAACCTTAACCATAATCTCAAAACCAGGCCCTAAACTTACCTGACCTTACCTCAGATCAGCCGACACTAACCTCCTCACTACCCTCTTCAGGACAAAACACCGCCTCCGCTCTCTGGATCTCACTCCCACAACCCATCAGGAACTCAGACTCATTACAACACTTCAAATCACTACTAAAAACTCACCTGTTTAATGTGGCATCTCCACCATGAGTTCCACCATTGTGTTTCTTGTGTTTTTTATTGTTTTTAACCCTGGAGAACCCAAGAACCCTTTTCTTCTTTGGAAAATTATGAACAATGCATTAAATTACTGCTATAAGTTCACTGAACACTGAAATATCCACTTTTTCTATTTTAACCCTTTATTCTCTAATTTAGGATCAGGGCCAAATTTGACCCATTGGGCTTTAGGCGTATCATTTCAAAAAATCACAATAACAAACACTGTCAATGCAAACTATTTTAAATTTAGGAAAACAATCAGTCAACCACACAGATACAATGAGACATGAGACAATGTTCTTTTTTGCTTTATTTGTTGCATATTAGAACTGAATTTCAAATGTACAAACACTCTTTGGCCAATGGAAACAAGAACACAAGGCCAAAATCACTACCACTCCGCCTCATTTTAGTTCAATATTCATCCACTAGGTGTCTCTATGCAGGGGCCAGAAGTGGCACTCTGGGCTTTTGAAGTTAAATTTGACATATGTTTTTGTTTGTTCATTTTGGGTAGCAGCAATTAACTGTGGCCAAATTTGACCCCGTGGGTTATCCAGGGTTAAAGCGTCTTTGAGTGTTCAAAAAAGCGCTATACAAGTCTGATGTATCATTATTCATTCTAAGGACATCTTCCAGTTCTATCCTTAGTATTTCATAAGAGCAGAGGCAATGCGGGGATGGGAAGGAGACGTTTCCCCACTCTGCTATCTGATGGAGTGGAGCCTGTGCAGACCTCTGGAGACGGCTGCAGATGCTCCTCAGACACGCATTACACACTCATTTGTCAAGGATGTATGCATGAACTCATGTCAGGCTAATGGGCAGTGAGCAGTCAACAGGACAAGACCCAGGCAGAAGAAAACACAAGACACATGTTATGGAAAATAATCTTTTTAAGGTGAACTCTTTTCTATGAAGATATCTGTATAATCCAGGCATGTCCAAACCTTTGACACACAAGGCCATGGACTGGTGGTCAATACAGTGGATCATTCAGATAGGTGCATTTTACATAGTTTAACAGAGCTGCTATACTTTTAATACGGCTTGAAGCATTAATTTTAGGTCTGTATCACAATGCAACATGATGTTATTGAGGTTATAGTAGTAGAATTAATAACATTTCTTTAAAAATTATTATGATCAATTGGCCCAGTTTAGCAGAAATTGGTCTGAATTGGTATCATAGACTGTACGTATAAATGGACATAGCTAACCTGTTAAACGCAGCATTCCAAATAGGAAGTGAGCATGGGCAATTCACTTTACTTTGGAAAACTGTCACCCCTCTCTCCGTAAATGCTGCTGTCAGGTTCGTCATTTTGGTCTTAAAATGTTCGTATTGATCTGCTCTACATGATCCTGGTATTTTTATTTCGCTGTTGTATCCATAACTCAAGATATGGACATTAATAACGGACAAATCAGGTGCTTTCTTTCCCCGAGGTCGCTCCCGCTAGCGTTAGCAACAGGTTTGATTGAAAGCGTTGCTAAGCGCCTGCTCCCAGCTAAACCAGCGGTGCGGGTGGAAAGGGGCGTTACCTTCAACAGCCTCGCTCCTGATTGGCTCTTTGGTTGCTATGATACTTACAGTTATAACTGCTAACCTCGATGGGCTTCATTTGACTGGAGCCGAACACTATGGGTGACGTCACACTCACTTAGTCCACTTCTTTATACAGTCTATGATTGGTATGCGATATTCCGCGAAAAAACTGTATTAAAATGTGTAATTAGTTTCACTTTCCCCGCTCCCTTTACTCTCTGCACTAAGTCATATGGGTATGATCACACTGCTAACCGCAAGAAAGTTTCAAATAGGGCCGGTGCATGGACAACATATAAACCACTTCAGTATTTTTTGATGAACTGACCAACCTTATAACATGGTAGAAGGCCCCAAAAGACATATTGTGTAAAATGCACTATTATTATCAGTATTATCCATACATTTTCCAACAGTTTTATTTATAACGCCTCACGTACTCAGCCCATGTCCACGTGAGTCTCCAGAGGGTTAACACTTGTCATGAGAACAAAATTCAACATTTTAATAACCCTCTCTCTCCTCACTTGTGCATTACTGTGGTCCAGACCGCGAAGGCCATGTGCCTGTCCCATCTCTGATACCGAGGTCACCCAAATGTCACCCATCTGAAACGGCTGACCACTAACACGCTTAATTACACCTGAATAGACTTCTCTGTGAAAGACTAGAGCCCACATAGGACTTAATTCTGGTATCAAGACTTCTACTCAAAATATGTGCTTTGATTGTCCAACGGTGAACTATTAGCTTGAATTGCAGCCTTGTTAAAAGTATAACATGCTCTGCTGCATGTCTGCAAAGCCACTAATCACATTGGAGTCTTGTTGAGGTTTGTTTAGGTTGCCTTCCAAATTAGAACGTGCTAAGCCTTTGCACTGCACTTCCACATTTCCCCGTAATTATTTAAAGGTGCTGTACCTCATTGTTACTGTGTTAAAAACATGACAATCAGAACTAGTTGTGATCCAAAAATATTCCTCGCTGTGAATTCAGAGCATCCTATTTATTCACTGTAATGAGTTTATAAGTGCGTTTCACAATTTTCATAGACCAGACCAGAGTTTTGCCATCACCGTACAGCTAACAACAACCAGCATCCTAACCGCACACTTCCTGATTATCAAACAATAAAATACTTTATAATTAGATGCAGACAGTACACAGCAGACATATTTGCACTGGGGCAACACACATATTGCTTAAGTACATGGACACTGGGTACAGGCCCTTTAATTTGCATATGGAAAAGAGGGTTTTTGGGTTTTTTTTTTCCCCATATGGATTAGATGTCCGAAGCCTTCTGCATAAGTAACAGGGGTGTGATTCATTGTCTGTAATAATGATAATAATGATAATTTAAAGCCACAGTATGTAACTTTTTGGCCAAAACTAGACTAAAATAAAAGCATGTTTTTCATTCTGGTTGTGTTTATTGCACTGAAAATAGAGAGTGTGCTTGCATGTCCACAAACCTGACTCTTATTTGGCCTGAATGAGAACCCTCTCCTCCTTGTTTCTATGGAAATGTTGTTCATTTGGCTATAATATTCCGCAGTATGGCATAAAACATATCGATCTCCATGGAGAATGTTCCAAAGTGTACTTTTAACTTTCTATTTCAATCATGCAGGTGATGTGCACCTCCAGAAAAAAAACAATTGACTTCATTGTCTCAACATAACCTGACGGGATAACTTATTAAACATGCATGTGTAATACTCCAGCTGTGTTTTTGAAGGCCTAAACCAACGTTAAAAACTCAAAACATACATAATATCTAGATCTAGCTAAATATAGGACACAATATTAAACCTTGTTTAGCAGCTTTTCCAGGACTTCTGATATCTTCTATATATCAACTCAATATCAACTCAACACGCAATTATCCCTGAATGCTTGGGTTGGTTCTTGGCTGCACTGTGCTGTGGCTCTCATCTCCCGGTCAGACAAAATGACCTTATCATTGAATTCAGATGAAATTTTGCTGATGGAGCGATCATGCCTCCACTATTCACTGTCTATCTTTTTATCATCACAAAACCCTCTTTCATAATGCCTCAATGATTCATATCTATGGAGATCTAAGCATGGCTCTATCCCATACAATTATAAGGGCACGTAGCAGAAGACAGGATGCACTTTGAAGGTATGTGAACATGTAGGACAACTGAAAACATTGGCAACGTGCAGTGTTTTATTGGGGGTAAAAAGACAAATGATTAATGATTATATATAACATTTTGATAGCTTTTTCCCATTCAAGAGATATAATATATATTTTTAAAGAGGCGGTATTATGCAAAATCAACTTTTTGGGAGCTTTCTACCATGTTATAAAGTTTCCTCATCAAAAACATGCCTGAAGAGGTTTTATATTTTATCCTCGCATGTTTACGTAATCTTGCTAGCAGTACAAAGTCTGAAGCTCAGCCGACAGGCCTCATAAATATGCAAAAGCAGGATACAAAACAGTACGCTACAACTTCACAAACCTGATGCGATGTTCTGTAGTTTCATTAGCGGGATGCACGCTGATTGTGTTGTGATAATGCTCTGAAGGGAGGGTGACTTAGCGCAGGGAGGGGAGACTCAGAGTGTCACAAATGAAACTGAAACTTATTAAACATGTTGATACATCGTATAATCAAAACAATAAAAGGTACCATGGTGATCTAAATGTGTTATGTGTTAGCAGTTAATACCCCATAGAAGTGTAATACCCCCTCTTTAAGTGGAACTAAACACTAAATCAACTTTTTTTGCTACTAAACTGTGTATATGGCATTTTAATAGCACCATCAACTGTTTCTAGTCCTTTTTAGGTAATTTTAGTGGTGGAGTGTGTGCTGCCTCCGGTGGCCACTGCAATTTCAAGTACTATGTGACATCACGCAGGGCTGCCCTGATTACAGCCAGGTGTTTCTGATTACAAACACCTGGCTGCAGGGGCGGAGTCTGAAGTATTAGACCAATCACAGAATTCCTCATATGTCCAGCCCCAGCCCCTCCTCCCCCTCACTAGACCAATCACAGAATTCCTCATGCCCCAGCCCCTCCTCCCCTCTCACTCTTTTCTTTAGTCCTCCAGGTATGTCCCATGGTTAGCAGCTCTATTTGCAATGTGGTTGAGGGCAAAGTTTAGGCATTTAACCCCAGTTTAATTTGTTAATCACTACGGCAACAGCCTGACCTTTTCATAAATCTGAAACCCATGGATACGCAGCAACCTTGTGTTCTTTATTTTAAGCACTGACAGCGATCCTGTGGTCCTGTGGTGCCCTTGGATTGTCTTGTGGAGCAAATGCAGGTGTTTATAGTTAATAATAAGCTACGGCAAATCTGTTTAAGATTCTGTTCAAGAGCGTTTATTGCCACGTAACAAAAGGAAAATAGGTTTTTCTGTGCAGTTAATTTTTTTTTTCTCTGCCCAGATGAAATTCCATTAAAAATACAGTAAAAACTTAACATTGGGGCATTACTCAGTTTTTAATATAAGTAAATTGGCAGCAAACATGTAATGACATCATACATGACTCACTAAATAAATGAAGTACTAATGAAACAGTGAAAATGGAGCTTAGCTGCATGTTCCACATTGTAAGTGCACTCTCACATTATAAAGCACTAATGGAGTTCAAATTGGCATAACAGCACTGAAGAAAACTGGAACTATTTTAGTGCTACATTTCAGACAAATAAAAAAGTTCAAACTAGGGTAAGGAATCTACCACAAGCGCACACAAGACAAAAGACAGGACAGATTAAAGGTTTATAAAACTTTTGAAATGTTAAAATTGCTAATAAACTCGCTGTGAATAATTAGGATTCTCGGAATGAATAAGGTAAGTGAGGAATAACTCTGGACCTGTGTATGACTAGTACTACCACTACTACTACTGCTACTGCTACTGCTACTACAAACTGGTGACAGGGCCTGCTGCCGATGGGAGCCACATGTTCTGCCTGGAGCCATCAGCCCTGTGTAAGGCCCAGCGGACATCATTTAAACACTACAGAGCCCCATTCATTCAGATGACAGCACAGGATTACTCATTTGCATGTGTTTTGTGAATGAGGCCATACTGTAGTGTAGTGTGCCGGGTGAAGTCATGAGTTGGAGTCAACAGTGAATGAGGGATAGCTCCATTAAAGGCCCTGGAGCTGATTTTTACCATCTGAAAAAACCTGAAAACAGAACCACTTCATTTTAAACAGTTTGCAGTGGTCCAAAGTTATTTGTTACTTACTTTATGCATTCTGAGCATAATAATTATTGCTTCACTGGATTAACACACCAACAAGTTTCACAACTTTCAGAGGTCAGATCAAACTTACAGACATATTTTGACCTCAAGAGCTGTTTATACAATAGTTCTGTGCTGGGACAAGACACATTTTGCTCAAATGCGTGAGAAAAAACTGGTCATTTCAATACTTGAATTCAAAATTTGGTTTGTTCTTAGCAGCTATGCATCGATTTATTGGGTGTGATAGTGGCTAGAGGTTGCTAGATCACCAAAAGGTTGGCGGTTCAGTTTGAGTTCCGACCAGTGCATGCTGTCGTTAGTGGTGTACAAATGTCCACTCTAGTCCCTAACCCCTCACTCACTACATAGCCCTGCACGTACGTAGTGTCTGGGTGAAAAAAAGTTACCTAAACACAGATAAAATGTATTTCTTTATTAAACAGATTGTCAACTGACACAAGTATTTATGAACTAATAATAATCATAAAAGTTGTAGTTAAGATGTTTCATAAACAGTCTGGATTATTCAGCTTTTTGACGGAGATGGGAGACTATCGATCATTTGCAGGTCATGCTAAACTAAGCAGCTAATGTGAGTTAAAGATGTGCTGTTGTTTTTCGGACTCTCTCAATATATATAGGTCTATATGGGAGACAGTAGCTCAGTTGGGTGACAGTAGCTCAGTAGGCGTGGTGTTTGTCAACTGATCCGAAGGTTGGCGGTTCGAATCTCAACGTAAACATTATTGGTTGAGCATTCCGATCCACCGACCCACAGGTTGGCGGTGCGATTCCAGCTCTCACAGATGAATGCTGTCGTTGTGTCCTTGGGCAAGACACTTAACCCACCTTAACTCCAGTGTCTGCGTACACTGGTGTATGCGTGTGTGCTTGATGTTGAGGTTGGTGCTGAGGTTTGTAAGTAAAAAAAAAAAAAAAAATTGCCAGTGTACAAATCAACATTTACACGTTTAAACTTTTTGGAACAATTGTACCTTCATACCAAACGTACAGCCCTGACGCCCGCGGCGCTTCCCGCCAGAGCAACGGTTGGTGCTGAGGTTTGTAAATAAAAAAAAAAAAAAAAAGTCAATTTTGTGCTGGAAAGGTGAAAGGAGCCCGTATGAGTTCCAGTCTATCTCCATAAAAAGCACAATAACTGAACACAATTTAATCACAAATATCTCTCAAAAAAGTTTGGGCAACTCTGAACTATCTCATATCCCACCAACATCTGAAGTTTTTTGGAAGAATTCGGACTCCAGTGGCACATACAGGGTTGTCACACTTTTCTCATAAAATAAAACACGTGTGTATGTTCATCTCTATTTACAATGAACATTTAAAATTATGAGCAATATGTAAGAAAAAAATGCCACTTAAAGAGGGGGTATTTCAATTCTATGGGGTATTACTTGCTAACGCAAACATATTTAGACAACCATGTTACCTTTTATTGTTTTGAAAATGCTATATTCGCCGAAAACAACATGAGTTATAAGTTTTATTTTAGTTTTTGAGGCTCTGTGCCCCCCTCCCTTTGCTCTCAGCGCTAAGTCACTCCCCCTTCAAAGCACCATTACAACACAGTCAGCTGTGTCCCACTAATGAAACTACTGCACATCACATCAGGTTTGTCAGGTTGCTGTGTAAAGTTTTGAATCATGTTTTTGTATATTTATGTAGAATTGTCGTGTGGGGGACTGGATGTCATTGGCTTGTAGGCTGAGCTTTGGAATTTTGCAGCTAACCGTAAGGAGGGTTCCAATAAGGCCGGGAGTGGTCTCAAGATTGCTCAAACATGCATCGATGGCAAATAAAATCTCTTCATGCATGTTTTTGATGAGGGAACAACGTTATAACATGGTAGAAAGCTAAAAAAGATCTCTTTTTTAACAGAATCAAAATGAATCAATTGTGGATTGAAGTAAGTCTTGACTCACGCACGGATATCATTTTCACAAAGTTGGAGAGGAAGTATTTGAAATATAGTAAGTACACAAGAGTCAGGCTCCTCCACACTCCAGAGGGCTGTAAATCTTGTAGTTTTTATTTCTCTGGAACACACAGTCACTGAGCGTAAATGAGTCACAGATGATTGTGTCAGATGCCTGTTAGCTTTACGATGCAGAGGAGCGTGGAACAGAGCCAGGGACAGTTTGTCATAGTGTACGATAGAATGTGGAGTTTTTCAATAAGCTACTGTGGGTTCAATTAGGGTCAACAGTATGTCACCAGCCATATGATATACTGCATACCAAGAACCTATTATTGCTACGTTTGTGTTTTATTCCCTCCAAAATGTTTTAACCAGTCCAATCCAGTCCACAGTAGAATTATGCAGTCAATCTCCCTTGCACAATAGGCTAATTCTTCAGCTAGCTAGTCCTGCCCAAACTTCAAGATCATGATCTGGAGATGACTGTTTCACAGAGGTCTCATCTTAATCTTGTTGGTGTGTTAATCCAGTGAAGCAATAACGTACTTGTTTTGTTTTTCTTTAAACAGTGCGCACTCAAAAATTCTTTGCATTTTGCCTAGATTGTTGTGTCACAGGTAGAATTCAGATTTCTCCAAAGCAGTTTTAAGCCCATAAACCATCACCAGACTAATTTTACGCTCAAATTGTGTTGACAACGATTAGCATTGTATTCACTTTGCCTGCTGGATTCATTTGTTTATTTTCTAATTGTTCACTCCTGTAGCTGACAGCAGAGAGAGCTCCAAGGCCTAAATAGCTCATTGCAAACTGAGATGTAGTTTATAAAGTGTGTTTTCCAAGTGCAGACATTATTTTAAGTTAGAAAAAGTGAAATACTAATCTTAAGGTGACCAAAAGCATGTTTAAAAAGGGGATTAAAGCAACAAGAATGCATAACACGTGTTCTTTAAAGATAAATCACTCTGATAATCCAGTTACAAAGCTAAACATCTATTGTGTGTTTGCCATTGTTTTGTCTCCTTTGGCTCCTACTCCAGAGCTTGCAGGATCCAAGTCTCCACGACCTTACTTCTTATTGAGGGGGCATTACACTTCTACGGGGTATTAACTGCTAACAGATAACACATTTATGTCACCATGTTACCTTTTATTGTTTTGAAAATGCTATATTCACCGAAAACAACGTATTAACATGTTTTATACGTTTCACTTTAGTTTTTGACATTCTGCTGTCAGTGTCAAGTCACTCCTCCTTCAGACGCTATCACACAATCAGTGTGCATCCCGCTAATGAAACTACTGCACATTGCATCAGGTTTGTCAAGTTGTTGTGTACAGTTTTGTATCATGTTTTTGTATATTTATGGATAATTGTCGTGTATGAGCATGGATGACGTAGGCTTGTGGGCTTAGCATTGAACAGAATCTTACAGCTAACCATAAGGAGCCTTCGAATAGGGCCTGGGAGAGATCGCTAAATTACTGAAACATACATGGATGACATCTAAATCTCGCTAAATTACGAAACATACATGGATGACATCTAAATCTCTTCAGGCATGTTTTTGATGAGGGAACAACATTATAACATGGTAAAAGCTCCAAAAAGTCAATTTTACATAACACCCCCTCTTTAAAAATTGCTTTTCCTTTCAGACTAAATAAATGGCTGTAAACTAGAGCTGTTTGCATCATGGTACATCTCTGCAGGGACTCTATTGTTTTTCCCTACTCTCCATGCCGTACAGTATTCGGTGAAGGTGTGATGTTACTGTAGCTGGCAGACATGGAACATGTTTTCTCCCCATAGACTGGGACAGCAGGCGGGCATGCCCAAAACCAGTCCAATACCTCCGGGACCAGGCAGTGTCATACAGGATCCTAGCTGAAGCACAGGACAACACTTCAATACAGGAAAGAGGAGCCAACAAACGGAAACTGCACCAGAGACTGACCCGATAGCAATGCAAGATCAACTGCAATCACATGCAAAACAGCAGTTTGAATGGTTGCTGTTAGCAAACACTGCAAGTATTTAAGTCCTTTGCAAACAACAAAATATTCTGTCTAAGAAAAACTGCTAGCTCTGTACAGGGGTGTACCCAGGATTTTTTTTTTTTTACAGAAGCAACCAGCAAGGTGTGGTGGCACTCAGACATGAATAAAATTTAAGTTGCCTGAGCAAATAATATTAAATATACATTTTAAACGTAATTGAAGGCAGCTTTAGAAGTATATGTAGCTAAATAAATAAATAGATAAACATTAATAATACTAAACCTCTAAATTAGTCTGAAATGCTTTTCATTGTTGTATTAGTTTAGCAGTTCAGATTTCAGTCTTCCCTCAAGTGTTAATGCTGTTGGACACGTTTAAAACTTTGAACAAAATTCAACTAGTACATACATTTATAATCTAATCATAACTGCAATGCAAAAAACACAATTAGAAATTTTCCAAAATCAGCCCTACCCACCACCATCTTGCTGTGACGCACCATGGGCAATCGCAGACTAAGGGATTGTTAAATTCTCTGCTAACAGAAATGTAAACAGGTGTCCTTGCTCAAGAGCTCAACCTCAGCCACATTGAAGCAATCAAATAAACACCAAAATGGTCAAATTTGCATAAGGAAGGATCATGCAAAAAAGTTATTTTCTTGATTAAAATAGTTTCTCTTTAGATTTAAAAACAAAAAACAAAACTTGAAACAAAATGACTTAGGCAATTATGTTAGGAAGCCATCTTATTTCATATTAACATAAAGTAACAATCTGATATTTTCTGTTCATCTCAGAGTTGACACTTTTTGTTGTTCTTGTGTTTGTGTTGTTGTTAATACAACTGTTTTTTGTATGCGACACTTGGTTGCTATGCCGAGATGTTGACGTGAAGGTTCTATTGGTCAGTTTCTGGTCTGTTTTGGAGACTGTCTCTAGTGAGTTGAAACTGCTGTTGTTTTCCTCTTGTTTTGGCGTGGGTTGTTGCCTGTAGTAGCCCTTGTGTTTAGAAAATAAACAACCAAAAGAAATTCAGTGTGTTTCCTTACACCAGAACGCTACAATATATGCAATTTCCATGAGAATAATAAACAAAAACTTACAACTGGATTCAAAATCAGAATTGACTTTAATGCCATGGGGGAATTCCACAGAAGTTACAACTGTCTACTTTTATTATGTTATAGGGGCCAATGGAGACTTGTGCTAAGGCTGTTTAGTAGCTGCATATGCACAACTCTGAACTGCACAATACTGTTATTTACAACCAGAATTAGACCTGCGCCATATATTGCAATGGAATCAAAATAGCTAGAGGTACAGCACATCACTCCAGTCCTTTTATCTCTTCATTGGCTTCCAGTTTCTTTTAGAGTTGATTTTAAAATGTTATTGTTTGTTTTTTAAAGCTTTTAACAGTCTTTCTCCTTCCTATTTAACTGAACTCCCATCTGTCCACAGCTCAAATAGGACATTAAGGTCAAGCAACCAACTCTTCCTGGAAGTCCCCAGAGCGTGATCTGGCTTTCTCTGTCGCTGACTCCAAACTTTGGAACAAATTGCCCCCTGACTTTGGCCTGTTTAAATCCAGGCTCAAAACTTATTTATTCAGACTGGCTTTTAACACTTAGTAATGCAGTGACACTTTGTACAATTAGTTTTTATTTCAATGTTTAATGTTTTGAATGTTCTTATATAGTGTTGGTTTTATTGGAAAGCACTTTGGTCACCTTGAGTGTTGTAAAGGGCTCTATTGACCTTATTCCGCCTCGCCCACTTTTTCCGTAAATGCAACTAAACCGCGCATACTTTGAAGTAGCGTTAAGTAGAAATCCCGTATCTTTCAATGGAGAATTTGGGAAAAGTTTCGCCGCTAAAATATGATATAAAGTAGGTTGGTTTGTGTCAAATGTTCAATGTTTACGTGCAACAACAAATCAACACTGCAACGACTCTCCGGCTTTAAAACGGCTCTGTGGTTCCTATAGAACTTATTTGCTGTCAAGATCGGCAGCTCCATACAAAATAATACAACCCGAATGACGATGGCGACGCCCACGGCAACGTCCGGAATAAGGTGAACTAATAAAGTTTGACTGATTGATTGATTGATAAAGACTGCAATTACTGAAATAATAGAAAGTCCCCATTGAAAAACCTTGTTGTACCTGTAGTTTAGATCTCGGCAAACTCGTTAGTTTACTTTATCAGTCCATATTCCATGTCTTCTCTCAAATGTTAAAAGTCTTGGAGTTGTTTATGACGTGCACTAAACAGAGTCCTACTTCACAAATCTAACCGTGATCGCAATCGTTCTCATGTTTGGAGAGGTAAATTGTCAAATGAACATGTTTATGATAACAAACTCCATGTTTATTGTGACTGCAGTTTATGTCCTTAAATATGATACGTCTAGACAGAGTTGTTAGTATCTATGGACACCGTAATTGTTAAGTCATGGGTGATATCATGCTGCCAGCGCTTGGAACCTGATACGCCCTTTTAATCAGGTCTATAAAACAGGTCTTACTGACAGTTAGATGGAGTATAACAGATGTAATATGAGTGCACCTGAACTAGAATTCCCCCAAGGAGACTGAGCATGTCAGGTGACCTCATGACACAAGCTGCTGTTAACTAGGGCCGCAGCCGTTAATCGGCTACTCATGACTCGTCAACTATAAAACAGCAGAATTATTAAAGGTACACTATATACCTTTCTGGAGATGGCATTTCAACTGCAAAATAAGTGTTGCGGTCCTATTGTTTACTTCGTCTTTACAGGTAACACTCGGTCACATTTACCCAGTTACATTTTCTTGAGTAACTTTTTAACTACATTGTGATTTAGTTTTTCCAATAGAAGAGTAGTTTTCAGACAACACACCTTTACTCCTACTGTTTGAAGTAGCAGTACTCTTACTTGAGTAAAAGTGGTGACTCTTTCCACTGTGAGTAAGTCTACAGGTGACAAAAGATTTATGCCGACAATATGAAATGATGTGAACATTGGTCTTTCTTGTGCAACTCCTTCAGATCTGTTTTAGTTTGTCTCATTTTTGTGTCTATTTTTTGAAAATACCAGATTCTGAGTATTTATTTGTTGTTTTGTACTTGGAATTACAGTCCTGAGAGTCCCAAATACTTTTTTTACTCTCATTTGAGTAATTTCTTGGACCACTACTTTGTACTTCTACTTCAATAATATTATTTTGAAGTAATGCTAGACTTACTTTACGCACCTCTGCAGGTTTAAAGCGGAATTACTGCGAGTGCAAAGTCAATATAATGATTTACGGCCACTGACAACATCTTTGGAATTCTGCGTTCCCAGCAATCCTTCAAACAGGAGGGAGAATTGATTTAATTGGGAGACAGGTTAAAACAATAACGCCTTGGTATCAGTGAGAAGCCTGGGGATATATTGGTTATAACAACATTACGACATCACTCTAGAAGTTTCAAAGTTGATGGATGTTTTTTTTATGATTACAATTCATAAGTGTCTAATATTTTTACAGGTAATGTTCTCCCAAATGACAAGCAATTTATCTTGTATCTCGCGAAACTTGAAACTCAAAAAAGCTTGTGTCACTCAAATGAATGGGAATAGCGGCAAGGTTGACCTGTTGTCAAATATGAACACTTGTGCTAATGCATTATTAAGCTGTCTATCCTGTACAAACTAAAGGTGCAGTACGTAAGTATGCATGGGGATCCGCTTTGCCTGGAATGTTTCACTGTACGGCATTAACTTTAACTCTGTCCACCCATGGAGAACACACGTGGCACCACAAGCCCAAGTTACAAGACAGAGCTGTGGCGAGGCGAGACCACTCACAGTTCGCGTCAAAAACCCCAGAGGGAAGACACTTAAAACACGTGGTGCGTATGTCACAGAAAGTTCAACGCATCTGTATTGACTTTGCATTGTAAAACTAACACCTCTGACACGATAATTTCTTCCGGTCTGAACGCAGCGCTCATCTGGGTGGGTGACCACGACCCTATCCTGGATGAGCCCACCCTCTGTGTCTTAGTCTTGAGTGGGCTCTGGCCCTGCAGACTTGAATTTTATCTGCAAATGAATGTGCGTTAGTCCTGGACACATCTGCAGCCTGCCCGTCCGTGGGAGTGAATTTCTCCTTCACTTGGCTCTCCTCAAGGTTTATCTTTTTCTTACTGGAATTTTTTGAGTTTTTCCTTGCCGAGAAGGAGAGTCGAAGGACAGGGGATGTTCTGGGACAGTTCTCCATTTGCTTGTTTTCTGTTGGTTTCACTGTTGATTTTCAAAACTTTCTGTTGGTTAAATTAATGATCCTGTTAAGCCCTAAGAGGCAACTGCTGTTGTGCGTTGGTTGCCTGGAATCTAGAACACACACTTCTTCAATACTTTACAAAGATGAAAGTCACCAGTGAATCTCCCTGTTTTCAAATGGGCGTGATTGACAGGTGGACTAGCCAATCGGGGACACGCATGCCCGCCCGTATTGGAATTAATAAAATAAAAAAATAAATCACAGAGGGCTGAAAAACATCACGGATTTCTGCAGAATCAATGAGCAAAGCACTAAACTGTTAATCTGGGGTGAGAGAAATTTGATTTTATTTCTAAGTTATAGGTGACCAATGAGCTCCTTCATTTCACGTGTCACTAAAAAAAAACTAATCTGATTGCGCGATCACGTTTTGACCGGGCCTGAGACGCAACAGAGGACATGGGGACAAGACTCACATCAATCTGTATAAAAAAATACAGAGAGAGATGATTCTGGATTTGCCAGGCAACTGATTTGGGGCTTTACAAAAAATACATTGAATTGAAATTGAATTGAAATTTAAAAAAAATACAGATACTATATACATACATGTGTGTCTAGTCACATGCGAAATACTGAATTTTCCACCTTTTACATTAGTGACTTAAAAAACAACAACAACCAGAAGCGGTCTCAAAATCTGTGTGGAATGTGACAGAGCACATACAGATGTGTTCAGTGTGTTCCATATTCAAACCAGCTGATGTTTAGACTGCCTTTACAAACCTGCCATTGTCTGTATGCTTTAATAAAACTGCTGGCAAAATCAAACATATGTCTTGGGTTTCACGTCACAGCTGATGCCACTGATGATATGGATTAGTACAATGGAATATCTCAGATGTGTTGAATGTTATGTCAACTGCAGTAGCTAATATCTTAAACACAAGCAGGTCATCTGTAATTTCAGGACTAATAACACCAGGATTCCCAAAGCCGCTGGCAGATACAAGGGTCTGGAGAGATCAGTGAGGATTTGTAGTTTATGTTCAAGTAATTTGGTGGGAGATGGATTCCATGTTTTGAGTGTAGACTGTGTGAGATGATGAAACTCCGAAAGAAGTACATCCCTAAGTTTTATTCAAAGCGCGCATCAAAATAAAAAAAAAATTAAAAAAAAATGTTATTGCTTCAAGCTCATAGACTGTATATATAAATGGACACAGCTAACCTGCTAGCCACCGCGTTCTAAATAGGAAGTTATATAAATGGACACAGCTAACCTGCTAGCCGCCGCGTTCTAAATAGGAAGTGATCATGGGCAAACTTCCCGCTCCATCGACTCCAATTCACTTTACATCGGAAAACTGTCGCCCCTGTGCAGTGAGCCTCGTCCTTTTTACCTTAAAATGTTCGTATTAACCCGCTCTACATAATCCTTGGACTTTAATTTCACTATTGTGTCCGTAAATCAAGATATGAACATTAATAACAGACAAATCAGGCACCTTCTTTCCCCGTGGTTGCTCCCGCTAGCATTAGCAACAGGTTTGATTGACAGCGTTGCTACGGGCCCGCTCCCTGCTAAACCGGCGGTACGGGCGGCAACTTGGCTCCAAATTTGCCCCTATAACTGCTAGCCTCGATGAGCTTCATTTGACTGCAGCCAAACACACTCACATAGTCCACTTCTTTGTACAGTTTATGTTCAAGCTGAAAAAAGACGATAATTTTTAAACTTGGTGCCTATTTGAAAGGGGTCCGTGCTTTATATTGATGGAAAAAAATGTGGATATGGTCATGAGCAAATGGATGAATGAATTCAGCCTATCCTCCATTTTTTGTTAAACATTAGAACGGTTTGGCGCTGTCACCTACTTGTTTCCATGGAGATTGCAAAACTTACATTGGATTTAGTTTTGTGTGTAGATGACATATAGATGGTATTACATATTAACATAACGAAATAGATCATCCTAAAGATTCATGTTTATTTTTCCTCTCTTAGTTTGGTTTTGGTTTTTGTTTTTTTTGGGCTTTTTTTTTGGTTTTACTATATACGTTTTTTCTATGTCAAATTGTGAATATGATCCTGTAAACTACAAAAACAAATTATAAAAATGTAAAACCTGCGTTCACCTGCTCATTCTTTAAGCCCATTGTATCCTTCCATCTCTTATATCTCTCTCTGTCGACCCCCCACCCCCCCGGTCAGTTCATGCTCACTGACCCCTGGCTTCACAGGGCACTGCTGTTTGCACACAGCACAGTCTCAGGTTCAGCTCTTCTGCAGGTGCACAGCGTCGATGGACCTCACAGCCCTCCGTAGACTGATGTGTGCGGGGTCACTGACACATAAAGGCATTCCTCTGACCCCTGTTTCTAGATGGAACTAAAAAAATTCATTGTTATGGGACATATTTAAAGCAACACCATGTAGCTTTCTGGAGTTGGGACGTCACCTAGATGATTCCGTGGAAGTAGAAAGTTAAAACCATACTTTAGAACGTTCTCCATGGAGATAAATATGTTCTACGCCATATCGGGGAAGATTATAGTCAAAGCAACAATGTTTCCATGAAGTCTCCAGGCCAAATAAGAATCAGGTTTGTGGAGATGCAAGCCCACTCACAGTATGGACACATGTTGTTCTGTGTTTTTAGTGGAATAAACATGATAAACAAAATGAAAAAAAAAGGTTATGTACTGAGGATTTACAGGGTGAGGGAAGTGTGTAGCGGTTTTGGTGACGTTGTGTCAAATGAAACCTAACGATGAGCTTTTACTATATCTCTAATACACGTTATAGCAATAAAAGTAAGTAAAAAATAAACAGTAAAAAAAACAAACACAGAATTCATTGCCTAAAGTAACGTTCAGTGACATTCACGCATGTAACACTAGTACTCTTCTAAAAAAAAAAAAAAAAACGTTTTAAAAAGTGATGTCATGTGGTGGTAATACAGGAAGTGCTCCACCTTCACTAGAATCATTTGAATCATTTCAGACCTGGTTGCCAATCTCTACTGAACTAAAGGTAAAAGGTACCACTTCATGACATCACAAGGTGGAATGGTTGCCAACTCTACTGAACTAAAGGTAAAAGGTACCACTTCATGACATCACAAGGTGGAACAGAGCATTTTGAGCTATGGAGATGTAGACAGACTAATAATAAAGGATTACTCAAAGATGTGTGAATGAAACAAAACCCAACTCCAGTTATGTTTTGTGCCAAAAGGCCACCAGTTCATTTCAATTACAGTTGAAATGAAATTGTTACTTTTTTTTTTTAACTGGAAATCTGACTTAGTTTTAGAGAGTAAACACAAGTGTTTACATCTGTCCGTAAGGTGACAGCTTCACAAAATGGGATAACTAAACATGCATGAGAAAAACAAAGAAAAAAACAACAACATGGGGAAAAAAAAAAATCACAAAAAGTACATTTGTACATAGTTTAATAAGTGAATAGAAGCCTATAGGTCACTGAAGGACGAAGTTTGTTGAATTAATTACGGACATGCTGTTCGGAGGAGATAGATTGTAAAACGGTGTGTGAGCTGCAAAGAGATTTCCTAATTAAGTGAATGAGTCATTAGCTTGAGCGCAGTCTTATTAAAATAAAGTTAATGGAGGTAATTCTAATTAAGACATGATGAATCAACACGTCTGTGGAAGTCATTAAGACATTATCTAGTGCTGCTTAAACGCTGTGCTCCGTCCTACTGCACAGAGACAATGTGAGCGCTCTCACAATGACTTTGACCGAGGATTCACAGAAAGTCAGAGCATTTATAAAGCAGGTAGTCATCGAAATTATACTGTGTCCCAATACTTCATTAGTAAATTCAATAGTCATTTTAATGGAAGTGTAGCTTAAAGAGAGGGTATAGGCTGTGCTCTTATTATTAGATTAAAAAGGTACTACAATCACAACTGAACCTGGGTTGCCAGAGCCTTAACCTGCAGATAGAGGACACATACAAGTTTTTCTCATCCTCAGTATATGGACAGGTCATGTCTCATGTGAAAGCTCAGAACCTCCAGAATTCACTCACTGAGCTGCAGAGGCTGCACTGGCTGCAGGTGCTGGGGTTTAGGTAGTGACGATTCAGATCAGAGAGAGGTTTAAACCAACTGGATATAGGGCGTGTTCACACGTCATTACATTAAATGATTCTAAATTGGTTCTAAACTGTGACTAAATCTGGAACTAAACCTGAACTAGACCAGGACTAAACCAGGACTTGAACAGGATCAAACCAAGCCTACATTCAGACTCAAACCAGGACCAAACAAGGACAAGCGTGAACACATCCTTAGTCTTAGGAACTGTCAAACCCAATGACTCAACTCAGTAAGAGTTGGCAGCCGATCTTTCGACTGACATCAGGAAATCACTGTCAATCTTAAAGCGCGTAGGACAGGTTTTCATGTTTTTCTAATTATGACTTGGTTTGTGGGATGGTACCTGTGGTCAATATTTATCATAGTTTTACATCAGTTAAGCGCCAATTTATAGTAATAAAAATACAGGAAGTAGCGGTGAGTTCTAAAACAGAATCCCACTACATGTGTCATAAGCACTAAAAATTTCATCCAAACAGTTATGGAATTACTTCTACGTATGTCCGTGTCCAACCAGGAAGGAAAGCTATAAACTTCACAAAAAAAACCAAACTTCACAAAAAAACTAGTAGTCTAAAATGTCATCTGCACTTGAAGGTACTGGTCTGAGCAGCTAGAATGTATATTATATTATCAATACCGCCCTAGGTTAGTCCTGTCATAAGGGAGGAGTTAGAACCTAAAACTTGCTCTGAAATGTATTTACTTGTTTGACTAGTTTGTGGTCGTTCTGCTTCATCGTTCTCTGCCAACCTCTCCCTCGCAGCTGATTAGAACCTGATTAGAATTTGAGTAGCCTGAGTTCTGCTTTAAGCAAGGTTTGAAAAGGCAGTTGTAAACAGAACTTAAATGCGCTGTACATGGCTTTTACCGTCTTCAAAACGTGAAAAACAGAACTAATCCTTTTTAAACTGTTTGCAGTGGGTCAAAGTTGTTCCTCACTCACCTTATCCATTCCGAGCATCCAAATTATTCACTGCAATGAGTTTATAAGCGCTATTCACAGCTCTTAGAGACCGGAGTTTTGCCGTGGTGCTAAAGCTAACAACTAGCATGCTCACACGCACTTCCTAATGAACAGACCTCAAGAGCTGCTTATATGATATATTTGAATTGGGACCGTGTATTTTTGCTCAAATACATAGGACAAAATTGCGCATTTGAAACATTTCAGACCTGGAGTTGCCAATCTCTACTGAACTAAAGGTAAAATGTAGCTGTTGACTTGAAAACTACCACTTCATGACATCACAAGGTGGATCAGAGCATTTTGAGCTTTGGAAATGTAGACAGACTAATAATAAAGGGTTACTCAAATATGTGTGAATGAAACAAAACACAATTCCAGGTATGTTTTTGATGAGGTAACAACATTATAACATGGCTTAAAGATCCCAAGAGTTAATTTTGTGTAATACAGGACTTTTAAAGGGCCTGTACCAAAAGTTTTCCCATGTACCTGAGCAAAATTTGTCTTGCCCCAGTACAGATATATTGAACAAGCAGCTCTTGAAGTCAAAATAAGTTAGCTGTGTGCTGTCCGCATCTAATTACAACAAGCTTTTTTGTCTGTGAACCAGGAAGTGTGCGGTTAGCATGATAGTTGTTGTTAGCATTACTGTGACGACACAACTTTCCTCTGGTCTCTGAGAGTTGTGGAAAGCGCTGAGGAACAACTTTGGACCACTGCAAACTGTTTAAAATGAACCAGTTCTATTTTTCACATTTTTAAGAGAGTAAAAAGCACTTTGAATATTTACAGTTTCCAATTTGTTTTACGTACTTCTGTCAGCGTAGTGTAAACCCCGGCTAGTTCTCGACAGCACAATATTGATCTTAGAAAAGGCATGCAAAATTGGCAGAGTTTTTGAGTTTTATGGCTTCGTAACTGTCAGATAGATTTGTACATTCTTGTTTTATTTCATTCTGTCATCGGTTGGCACTGCGCACAAAGCTTGTTTTGACACGCCGTCTTCTCAAACGGGTCCGTGTTCAATACTTATGTAAACCTCCATCAGGGAAGCATGAAAACAAGTTGGTATTCTGTATTGGCACAGGGCGCAGGGGTTATAGAACTGAAAGCATGCTGATCAGGTGAGGTTATGGTGGTGCAACTCCAAAACAGCTTATAACAACCTCAAGTTCAGCCCATCAGCAAAATAAAAACATGGATTCTGCAGAAACATAGCCGATTCATGGTCTGTATTAGTGATGGGACTTTCGGCTCCTTTGTGGGATCTAAATCTTTTGGATGAGTTCTCTTCAAAGAGCCGTTCAACAGACTGGCTCTTTTACTAGACCTATTTATTTATATGACAGAAGCCAATGTCAGAACTCATTTTAGCCACAAACTAATCACAAAATGAAATTACCAAGATTTGTTTAAAATGGTTCAAAAAAAGTAAACAGTTATTATGATGTTTTTGTTTTTTCGCCTGCTCTGCTTCTGTGCTGATTATTGTGTTGGTTCAGTGTAATCAGTGTAAAAATGCATAAAAATTGGAAAAAACATTTGGTTCTTTGAAAAAATTAGATCCGGTTCCAACCGTTCACGTTAAGGAACCGTTCAAAAGAGCCGACTCGTTCACAAACGTCACATCACTAGCCTATATGTTTGTTAAAGAAGGGGGCGTTAGCAAAATCCATTTTTTGTTTTGTTTTCTACCATCTTATAATGTTCCACCATCAAAAACATGTCTGAAGAAGGTTATAGATGCCATCCATGCATGTTTGAGTAATTTAGCGATCTCTCCCAGTTCCCTATTTAAACCCTCCTTATGGTTAGCTGTAAGATTCTGTGCAACGCTCCACCCACAAGCAATACGTTGTTTCGGCACATATAGCATTTTCAAAACAATAAAAGGTAACATGGTGATGTAAATATGTTATGTGTTGGCAGTTAAAACCCCCCCAAAAAAAGTAAAATACCCCCTCTTTAAAGCTGATTTGTTGATAAGTAATAAATCAATCAATATCTAAATAAAACAAAAGCTGTCGTTGTGGCCTGTTGATTTCAGAAATGGTTATTACATGGTTGTTAGTAAAGTAAACACTTCTACACATGGGATGTATTTCTAACAAGTGGTTTTAGGTCAGTTGGTTTGAGATGTTTGGTTGGCTAATGCTAACTCTCCCATTGAAAATGCATTAGACTTTAAGCTAACATGTTTAACGGCGTAGCAGCCTTTAGAGTACATGCTTTTACAAACACTGGAAGGGTCTATAGTGGGATCATTGTCCATCTACCAACAAGAAAGTTACCGGTTCAAACCTTGCTAATGTGCACACTGTGATTGTGTCCTTGGGCAAGAATTACATATTGATCACTCCAGTTACGCTAAGCCGATATATTGCTAGATGAAGTCACTGGAAGGGCATCCAGTATAAAAACCTGACATGATATCCATTATTAATATGACTGTCACGCTAATTATCAATCTTGTAAATCAGGCAATTACTCTAAAATAATTATACTTTTGCCCAAATGAAAAAATATAACATAGAAAAGTATAATTAAAGACTTGAATAAATCCTAAATGAAGCAAAATTATTTCACTTACGCTGTGTTAAATTAGTCAAAAAACAATGAATAATAATATAAACTCTGACAAAATAAAGGCGTGCTTAAATACCGATACCGATTCCCATACCATGGCTTTAAGTATATGCCAATACCGATATCAACCGATACCGAGGCAGCGACTAAAAACTGAATTTATTTCCTTAAAACAAACATAAAATAAGACAAACTGATCCAAAGATGTTCTGTGGCTGTTATTTAGCCCTCAACTTTATACAGAACAACTTTGTATAAATAGAAATTCAAACTCTACACATTTTTCCGGGCCAACTACGACCAGTCTTATTACATGAATTTATATGTCCAGCCAGGACCGATATTTGGAAGCCGATATCCAACCCAGCAAATTTTTCAGTATTGGCGCCAATATCCAACACCGGTATCGCATCGGTGCATCCCTACTTTAAATAAAATTGACTTTGACTGAAAATAAATACAAGATCTACAGATAAAGGTAAGGCCTAGAGTCATGTGTCTATAGTGAGTGCGGTCCTGCCCTGAGGGACGTGCTTGTTTCCTGTTTGGGTGGAGACAGAGGACAGAAAGTGTGTGGTGGAGAAGGTGAAGTGCCTCAGGAGACTGTGTTTGGAGATACCATCAGAAGTGTGCTGTCCAAGCCTGCTCCTCCCTATTTTACTGTTCAAGTGTCCACCAGCCAAGGAGGAGGGACAGGGGCAGTAAATGTTATAGAGCAAATTGTCTGCCCTGTTTGTCCATAAATAGTTGGCCTTTTACAGACACTTCAGAGAGCCTGTGGTGGAGAAAACACCGAGGCCCAAATCAAAGCGTTCAAATCAAACCATTTAGTAAATATCAACTGAAACCTAAAGCCTAATTACAAGCAACAGGGGCGACAGTGGCTCAGTGGTTAGAGCAGTGGACCCCCAACCCAAAGGACAGACGATTGATTCCCGCTTGGACCAAGTTCTGTCGTTGCGTCCTTAGGCGAGACACTTCACCCACCTTGCCTTGTGTGAAAGTGTGTGAAAGACGTGGGGGGTCAAGTGGTCATCCCCAGGAACACCGTAATGTTTTGTAAGTTCTGATAAACTGATGCTTTTTAAATGTTTTGTTCCTGAGCACAACACCTAGAATGATTGACCACACTCCAGTCGGAAAGGGCATCCGGACCTAAAATAAATAAATAAATAAATATCTCTAAATAAATAAAATCTCTAAATAAATAAATAAATAAAATCTGCAAACTTATTTTGCCCCATATTCACAGAATATATATTAATAAAAAAATGTAAAAAAAAAATAAATAAAAAATCATCAAATCTGTTTTTTGGGCTATGCTCAGTTGTGCCCTCACCTCTGTTTGAGAAACACTGTAATAAGATACAGCAGCCTGAGCAGTGGGTCATAAATCAGGCCTATGTTTGTCGCTAAATATTGTGCTGCTGCTGGAGGGTTTGGTCTCTTGTTTAGACCACACAGACATGTGCCAGAGTGTGGCTTTAGATAATTACTCCATTTAACACTCGCACAGGCGGCTAACACTATGTTCTCAATTATGGCCTCTTCTGTATTCACTCTGTCCCTCTCCTCTCGAGGTAATTGTTTTCAGAAACCAAAATAAAATATTTAGCCAATCAGAGAGGTGGTTTGAAAACTGAATGACAAGCATATTCTAAAAAAGCCCTCTTGTTTATAACTGAGGCTTCTAGATTTACACTTCTGGACATGGTTTATGTAACGCTTGAGTTAGTCCAAAACAATTGTGATGCCTTTTTCTGATTGAGATGTTACAGTGAGGACTGTGGCCAGTGGCATAGCGGTCGAGTGGCTCTCATCTCACAGAAAGAGGATGCCACGTTCGACTCCTGGGAGGCACGGGGCCTTTCTGTGTCTCCACGTTTCACCCACTAACCTAAAGCAAAAATCTTCCTGCTAGATAGTCGCTACAACGCTATTTGGTTCACATTATCTGTTACTCAAGAATCTTGCAACACACTTTTGGGTCCTCTTTCACCACGCAATAATTTAGCCCCCTGTCCCCCATTCCACTTATTTAAAGAATATGTCCCACTTTTTCACTGGTGCCACATGAATTCAATAAAAGTAAGATTTACAAAGAAAACATTTTATTTTTTTTCCCCCTCATAAAATGATCAACACTTTGTGGAGGTCCTGACTTTCTGGGTTGTAATATGTTGACAGCTGTTGCTATTCCATTATCTCTTTATGTGCTTTGATAAATATTTATAATAATTTGGTCTTTTTGCAGTTATTATCTATGAGCTTAGACTACTCATTCCACTAAAACATTGTTCACATCATGATATTTACATTTTTATTACAAATCTCAAGCATTTTCTTAATTATGGTGAAGTTTATAATTTTGCTTCCTGGTCGGACATGGGCAGCAGATGTGACATACACAGATGTTACCTAGCAACCGTGATCTCAACAGGGGCCAAAACATGTATAAATTGCAAATAGTTATGATTACGCTAGTAAAAATAAATGACAACACCTTTATTTTGTTAAATGAATGTTGAAACTGTAGGTAAAATGCCTTCTTTGTGCGTGAATTCTTGGTTTTGATGACATAGGCAGAGAGATTTAGAACTCTGTGCTACTTCCTGTATTTTTGTATGTGTTTCTTTTAAACTTTTTTTCCCCAAACTACCCCTTTAGTGATGTAAAACTATGATAAATATTTACCACAGGTACCCTTTTCTACCATTTGACCCTAGTCAGCGGATGATGCTCCAAACCCACTATATAATACAATGTGACTGGACTGATTTTGAATTGACTACAGGCCTATGTTAAACTTTTCATATTAACAGTCCTATATTATGCAAAATTGACTCTTGTGAGCTTTAAGTCATGTTATAATGTTTTTACCTCATCAAAAACATACGTGGAGTTATGTTTTGTTTCATCCACACATGTTTGAGTGACCCTTTGTTTCATCACACATGTTTGAGTGACCCTTTACTACATCCCCAAAGCTCAAAATGCTCTGTTTCACCTTATGATGCCATTAAACTCTGGTTTTCAAGTTAACAGCAGTTACGTTAACAATTTTACGTTAAGTTCACTAGAGATGGTTAATTCCAGGGCTGAAATTATCCATATCATTCTAATAAAGGTCTGTGGGGTTTAAAAACACACTGGAGCACTTCCTGTGTTACCACATGACATCACGAGGTGGAGCAGAGGGTTTTCTCAGCCTAAATATGCAGGGTTTGTGTATTAAACATGTGTGAATGAAACAAAACACAACTCCGAGTATGTTTTTGATGAGGAAACAACATTATAACATAGATCAGAACATAGCGTAATATAGGACTTTTACATTTCAATCTCTGTGAGCTGCGGTGATGAAACTTACACAATTATCTTTCTCTGCAGCCGCACACATAAAAAACACACTGCGTACTTTTCATAATTATAGCTGGCAGGTCCTTTGATTAGACAGGGGCCTCGATCAGCTGTTTCTTTGTTTATGTTTACACTGAGGAAAGAAAGTGGAACAGTGTAGGTCTTTATGTGGTCCAGCTCTGGGGTCATAGGTCGCAGTGGGTCAAATGCATCGGCTTGTAATCAGACCGCTGGTACTGTTTTGCCTATGGATGGTGCAGTCTTTGGGATGGTCATTAGCTATTGCGTGGTCAGTTGAGTGTGGAGAGCTGCATGTTTGTGTCTGTTCATCATATAATTAAAAAAAAAACTAAACAAAATGTGTATTGTTAGATTTTTGTATGCCACAAACCAAATAATAGACTGCGTTCATGTTCCAGAATTTCCTGCTCCATCAGCACTGTCCCACCCGCCACCTCAGATCAGCCGATACCAACCCCCTCACTCCCCTCTTCAGGACAAAGCACCGAGCCTTGACCGACCGAGCCTTCGCCTCCGCCCTCTGGATCTCACTCCCACAACCCATCAGGAACTCGGACTCATTAAAGCACTTCAAATCACTACTAAAAACGCACCTATTCATTGTGGCATTTCCCCCATGATTTCCACCGTTGTCTTTTACTGTTTCTTATTGTTTGTAAAGAGTCTTTGAGTGTCCAGAAAGTGATATATAAGTCTGATGTATTATTATTATTATTATTATGATTATTATTATTAATATTATTATTAGAAGTTGATGATGTCCTTGCCAGATGATGGGTGGGGGTCTATGTAACTTTATGGGAGATTCATTGTCCATACCTTCTTGTCAATGCCTGATCTCGTCAGATTTCAGAAGCTAAAGAAGGCTGAGCCTGGTTAGTTTACTTGAATGGGAGACAATTCAAGAAATTTCACCCACATTGCATAGTATGGATGTGGTGTAAGTTGTTGGTGGTGGTCGGAGGAGCAATGCATTATTATTATTACTAATGTTTTTGTAAGAAATGTCTTAAGTTAAAACGTATCTTTTGTTTGTCTGGGATTCAAACATGCCATGTTAACCTTATGGCATGAAGTCGTTTCAACTGACAACAATCATGTCTTTGGGGTTGAATATTGGCAGTACTATGTGAAGCTATAAGGCCAGTAAATACAGTTTTAACCATAAATCACGTCAACAAATCTAACAGTTAAACAGGATATTCTACCACAGAATTCTGACCTGTCTCCAGCTCAGTTTTAAACTGTAGAGATGCTAGATTGTGGTGATGTCACATGAATTCAACAGATTTCTGGTTTGTGGCAAATAGGCACAAGCCATTCCTTCCCTAATAGGCTGTATGATTAGGTTGGTTCAGAATTTGTGTTTCAATGGTCAAACACTAGCTCAAGAGCATGAGACAGCATTTTCACACATGGGACAGGCCTTAAGATGAAACACCTGGCCATTTTATGTATGTACATCACTCAACATTGCTGGACATAACATTTTAACCAATACAAAATTAAACAAAACTCCAATTCCATTTATAAGAGTTATTATTCTAACACTGGAGCTCAAAGCCTGTTGACGATGCTTTTATCAGGGCTGCGATCCAAGATAAAAAAGGTATATATTACCTCCTTAAGGTATCGTTGCTCCCCACTCAGCCATAACAATCCCTGTGTTTAGTGACTGTCTAATGGGCCATAATAGAATACTTTCTCCTGTAGGTTCTAAGGGCTGTGCTTTGTCTCCTGTGGTGTTATCTTACAGGAACACTTACATGTCAACAAGGCTCTATTCAATTCTACCTGAGGGCACTGTTTTTGAGAAAGGATTTGTATGCAATATGAAAAAAAATCTCTGCAAAATATCTTGAATCATATCATCTCTCTGTAAACATTGTGGCTTCAGAAAAGTACAGTTAAAATGCAGCTTAGTCACACCAGGATGTTTAACAGCTCATAGGCATTTGTAAACAATATCAAGAGGGTCTAGACAATGAGGTTTTGTTGCCAATCCATTATTTTCAGTCTAAAGTTGCACAATTTGTTTGCTGTTGCTATGTGAACATGGTTGTTTTGAGTGCCAAACCAAGGACGCTGAAATATAAGGATTCTGTTTGGTTGGGCAAAACATGGTTTAGTCCCAGTTTAGTCCATTTGCGGTAAAAGGTTACCAAGCACAACAAGATGTTTATGAGTCCACAAACTCGTGAGGATTCATCTTGTCCCGCTTGCGCTATTGAGGTAGGGCCCGTTCCACCAGTGGGACGGAGTTTGGACCAATCACAGGGCAGCATTGTGGTTTGGGGACAAAAGATGAGGCACCCAAGGAATTAAAGCAAACGTGGAGATGCCAACGGATGTACACTGGTCTACTTTAGCAGGCGAGGTAGGGAGTTGCTGGATGGAAAGATGCCTGTGCTTTTCTGGACTGGATTTAGCAGAAAGTTGATTTCTTGGCTTCGCTGTTTGGACACTTCGCCCAATCTTGAAGTAAATGTCTGAACGTTCCACCTTTTCTTGATCAGGAATTGAGAGGAGTTTCAGATTGACCATGTGTAGAACTCAAATTAGGAGTGCTCCACATTTCAGTCTGGCTTCACCCAGCTTCGTCAAATGGCGCCTTTAAACAAGCTTTGAACCGTTCACATGTAAATAAAGTTGCTACTGCACGTCCCTGCAAGTGTTGAGTAGACCAGACATGCTGAGAAGCTGCTCTACATATGTGCTCCATGAATGTTGTAGTCAGTGCAAGATTTCCTAAGCATTGGTTTACGTTTTTGTGTTCCTATTTTAGCTGTAGACTTCTCAGAGCTGTATTTCTTCACCTCGTAAGGAAGACATATTGTGCTTACGTCCGCAATATAGTTATAATCTGTGACACCCGTGTATCATTATGTTGCAATTTGCACATTTTAAATCGCAGTATTCATCTAACGAGACCACTCACCTCTGCGTTAGAAAACTGCGGTGCCCAGTGGGAGCTGACATCGCCGTAACCATCATCACAACAAAGAGTCGGAACCTCCGATGAATAGCTGCACATCACGTTAGCAAGCAGCTGATTTTTTTTTTTTTTTTTCCATTTGTACCAAAACAACGCTGCCGAATCCTACGCATGTCACTGATTAAGAAAATAAAATTGGAGAACAAAGTACAGAGAAGTAAGTGTTTGCCAGCGGCGGTGAAAACGGGGATTGTTCGGCAATAAGGCGTCTTGAAAATAAGCGATTAAAGATTGCTCAAACATGCACAAATTACTCCAAATACAACTTTGGGTGAGTAAATGGTGAGGGGAAACAACTATAACATGGTTAAAAGCTCTGAAAAGTCGATTTTGCATAATAGGTCTGTTTTGTGCAGTGGACATCAGCAAGTAAAAAAAGCAAGTAAAAAAAAAATAAAAATCCATTGATCATGAGAAGTTGTTGAAAGTGAAAAATCCATGTGTTGGGCAGGCTCAGAGACATGCCCAGTCCCATTTGAGCTGGCGTCGTCCTGCAGTCACTTAAATACAGGCGCCATTTCCTCTGGACTAATTGCAGTGGAATTTGTACTGTTTTATGAACTCCCCCCCTGGGCCCCAGCAGCAGCTTCAGATGGAGCTACAGATCTGCAAGACGCAGGCGGCACATGTGCTGTCAGGGCTGTCAGCAAATCGGCTTTCCTCAAGGTTTCAACCCTTTCATCCATGGACCTGAATCACATTATTTCATCTTGAAGCAACATGTTGGTTTATTATAGTGGCATTAGATATAATATACATGCAGACGCTCTTTCACTCAGCCCTTCGTTTCATAACAGGTGATGAATTTAAAACCCGTCACTGTGCACGCTATGAAAAAGTAGGTTGGCCATCGCTCTCTGTCACAAGAGAACGCTGTATAAAATGTATTTATAAGGGACTACGCCTGCATATCTCACTTGCTCGTTGAACTTTGACACGGGAGCATTTAATACAAGATCACATGATTGTATAAGTCTAAGGATTGGCCGCACCAGAACTGAGACAGGAAAAAGTTCTTTTGGCTGTTTTGCTTCCCAGAAATAGAATATATTTCAAGGACAAGCAAAATTTGATACTTTGGTGCCACTAATGCACCTGAATAATCTGGTGATAAACATTTATGCTCACACCTGCACCTGTTTTAATGTTTTAAATGCCGTTTTGTTCTGTTTGTTTTTTGTTTGTATTTTTCTGTATTTGAACAGGGCACCCATGAAAAGGAGAGTCTGCGTGATATCATTGGGCTCTCCCTGCATAAATAAAGATAAGAAATAAGAAATTAGCACATATTCTTGATTATAAATGGTGGAGTTGGGAATGGGTGGCTTGATATTGCTAGCTCCTTTCGTAGCATGGCCTGCATTCAGTTCATTGTGGCAACTCATCACTGCAAAAGATCAGGCTGAAAGGAAAAGGGGATAATTGAACTAAAAGCAATTTCACAGTAAATTCGAATCTTCAGTTGCTTTTGAATGCAACTTTTTGTACTTTTTGCTGTCCTTATGTAAGATTTTGATTTTAAAATCCAGACATATTACTTATCTTTGTCCCCAATATGAGGTATCTAATATAATCTAATATAGCTTTACTGATAACAATTGTAATGCTGATTTATTCCTAATTACAAAAACACTGGACATGATGGTCAAGTTGTTTATGTAATAATTTGGTGTTTTGGTTCTCAAGATGATTATCCAGTGAGAAAGCAGAATGGGCCTCACATGAGTCTCTCATTTGGGTTGCCAGTTTCAAAGCTGAAATCCAGTTGGTTTAAACCTAAAAGGACTCTCTCTGATGAGAATCGTCACTACCTAAACCCCCAGCATCTGAAGCCAGTCATTAATCAGTGCTAGTGCAGCTCAGTAGTGAGTAGTAGTAGGTCTGGCCTGTCTATATTCTGAGAAAGAAAAAAACCCCCAAAAAACTTGTATTTGTCCTCTATCTGCAGGTTAAGACACTGGCACAACCTAGTTTAAGTTGTAATTTTAAACTGTAAGAAAGCAGGCTACATACAGTTCTGTTAAATATGAGCGAATAACTTCATGTGGAGTAGACCAACCGTTACCAATCAGTATCTTTACCTGATCGTACCAGACACCAGATTATACAACATTAGAGATGCATTATGAGAGTGGAATACATTTGCATTTCACACCAGAGACAAAGGTATAATTATTCACATGCATACATCATGAGACAATGTGTTCTCTGGTTATTTATGGCCATTTATAGCCAGCCCAAAATAATGGCCTAGTTCCACTCCATTCTTTGTAGAACCTCCTCTGCCTTCAAAGAAGCTGAGGCATACATTTAAAGATTCACCGTGTAACTTCTCTGGTGGAGGGTAAGCATTAAGGTAAGAAGGTAACACCACTTGGTCATCAGGCCAAGTTACAGGTCATATCTGAGGAGCTGAGACCCATCTGGAAGCACAAGACATTTTTAAGTAACAGTAAATCTCCCATAGAGATATACAGGCTCTTACCCTCCACCTGAAATTATGACAAAATCAAATTCTACAACATGACACGGCCTCTTCTGTGTGTTTTACTATGTGACCTGAGTCTGTTCTATTTTAACCTATAGTTTGCCTTATGTCTGGAAGAAGACAGGAACCAAAACCAACTTGACTAAGCAACAGTCTGAGGCTGGAGAGGAACTGACAACATCTCTTTCACTGATTATGTGTTAGCTGAACTTGAATTTTGCCAAACAATGTTTTTAACGAAAACATAACTTTTCTTTGTTCCAACCTAATTCTACCTGTCTACCACTGTCAGCCAATCACAGTTGTCCCCCCAAATTATATTATAAATACACTGAACTACCCTCTCATTCATCTGCGTTACAATCTTAAAACCCTCCTCCATCCTGTCTTCACCGCAGCAGCAGACCCTCCCTCAGCCTCTCCATCTCCTCTTCACCACTACCAGAGTCTAGGACCCTGCCTTAATCTGCATTATTGACTGGGTATTTAATTTTGTTTGTATATGACTGGTGACTAATGAGCTCCTTTGGTTCACATGTGTCACTGAAAAAAAAAACTAATTTGATTGGACAATCATGTTTGTTTCTGGGTGTGGTGACCAGACTGATATCTTTTTGTATAAAAATTACAGAGAGATATTTTTCTGGATTTGCCAAACAAGTCCTACCATACGTTTTACTGTCCTACCTTTCCCTATAGGACCACTGTATGTAGTTGCATTGCAGTTGGCTTCACATCTGTCCATTCTTCCTATGTCCCATTTTTATTGTAAACTAGACACTCCAAGGTTGGGTGGATATTACCAGGTTGGAGTCAGAGTCAAGGCTCAATTTTAAGGCATAAATCCACGTGGTTCTTTATGGATCTTGTCACTCTTGAGGCTGATTCACAAGAGAAGCTTATTAGGTGGTATGGTCCAATCAATCATGGATGCAGGTCGCTTGGGCTGGGATGTATTGACAAGGTCGAGTAATCCATCGCCGGACGTCACGAGACAACGTCCACGGCACATTCACAGGTCAATGGCGTCCCTGGAGAGGACAGGTCCCTGATTAGAAAAATACACGATGGAGCACGGCAAGGACACATGATGGAAAACGGACGGGTAAGCAAGATGGTATGGAGAAGGCTTGTGGAAGACTGGGGTCTAGTTTATGTCTAAGAAATTTGTTTTATGCAGGCTACCCAGTGGTTGAAGGGAAAGGTAGCGAGCTGTGATTGGTTAACAGAAGGAATGACAGAAGGTAGAAACAAATAATAATACAGGATAAAAAGTGAGAATTTTTGTCAATTAATACTACCTATATTGTGCTGTCCTTTAGACAAACTGTTGAGTTGCATGGTTATCCAGAAATATCACGTTTTCAAATAACTACAAATGAATCAACCCCTAAACTTGCAACATGCATGTAATTTTACAAGAAAAAATGTTTAACCATGTTATAACTGTTCTCATGTCCCCTCCTTGAGTTGTATTTAAGAGTAATTCATGCATGTTTAAGCAGTCTTTATTCTCCGGCATTCAAAACGCCATTGATTCCAAAAATCATGTTTTCCCACACCCTCCATACACGGCCATTGCTCTGTAAACTTTGTTCTCGTATTTTTGTTTCTTCAACTGTGATACATGGGGGATTCGACAGTGTCACGTAGCCATTTTGGCACAAATTCAAGAAAAACTGCTCCTCCCTAACCATAAGTGTCCAGTTAGCATCATTTATATAGTGCTTTTACACCTTCAAGGCACTCAAAGCGCTTTATATTAAGGAGCCACTCAAGGTGAGTTAAGTGTCTTGCCCAAGAACACAATGACAGCATTCATCTGTGGGAGCTGGACCTGTGGGTCAGTGGATCTGACCTCTCTACCACTGATGTTTATGTCGAGAGCATGATTCAAACTGTCAACCTTCGGATCAGAGGACGAACACTCTACCAGCTAAGCTACTGTATCTGGCAGCGTGACTTTGTTGAGATGACATTTCCTTTTACACACAGGTAGACGGAAAGTAGTGCTGCCATTTTCAACAAAAGCATAATATCTCCAGATAATAAGGCAGTCTCTCACCAGTTTCCTGTCAGAACCATCTGAAGAAGCCTCATGGATGAGTGGCGAAACCTATTACAAACGTACTTTTGTCCAGTTGACAGAGTTTTAATTTTCTTTTGCCATAATATGTCTTTTTTAAATTTAAATAAAGATGTATATTCATTCAACTAAATCTGGCTATAATGAACAATTTCAAGAAGTTCTAAAAAAGGACATGAAAAGGATGAAGATGAATCCATCAAAATCCAGAAGCATGGCATGAGAACAGGGCGAGATGTCTTCCCAAAATAACCACATTCACAATTGTTTCAAGGCACACGCTTGACCTAGCATTAACCACTTTGATCATTTGTGTCAACATCTTGCTCCACCATCCTTTTGAAACCCACCCTGATGACCACCAAACTTCCACGAAACTGTTTTCTTCTGTAATCCCGTAGATTAAAACGGATTACAGCCGCGGAGAGTTTGTGTTTACTTTCCTACGTTGACTGTTCTGTTTATTTGCGCCTTTTGCTGATGAGACATATTGCTTTCATCAGCTTAGGAGGCTGACCCGTGGTGACACAGAGGTGATCCTGATGAGGGAGTCAGCAGGGGGCGTAATCCTGTGTTCTTCGTATTGCTTTTTAATGAAGTCTGACCTTTGACCTCCAGT
>KN469124.1:41206-112744 GCA_000787095.1 Periophthalmodon schlosseri
GACAGTTGGAGAGGTCATTCAAGAGGGAAGCGGGACGTTGATTATTTCTTCCACAGAGAGTAAGCTACCATAAGGACATTAGCGTCAAGGAAAGTAGACCTACATGGGTTGATGGGAAAGTTGATAGACTCTCAATCAAATCCAAACTGTGATTAAAATAGAGGCTGTTATTAAAGAGGGTTGCTGTTATTATGCAAAATCGATTTTATTTTAGCTTTCTACCATGTTGTTCCCTCATCAAAAACATGTTTGAAGATGTCATTCATGCGTGTTTCAGTAATTTACCAATCTCTCTGAACCGGGCCCTATGGAACCCTCCTTGCGGTTAGCAAGATTCTGTTCAATGCTCAGCCCACAAGTCTACGTCGTCCATACTCCCACACGACAATTCTCCATAAATATACATAAGTATGATACAAAACTGTACACAACAACTTGACAAACCTGATGTCAGGCGATGTGCAGTAGTTTCATTAGCGGGTGCATGGTGATTGTGTTGTGATGTCGCTCTGAAGGGGGAGTGACTTAAGGAGAGCAAAGGGAGGTCTTACCTGTCCAGCCAGAACCACACGCGTTGACAAGACTTTACAAAGACGAGTGGGTCTGGAACCATGTCCTGTCTCTCCGATTCCAGAGGGTGTGATTAACAGGCAGATTACCCAATAAGAGACGCATGGTTTGTTCATGTCAAAACAAACATGGCAGCGTACACATAAAAAAAACCCAAGTTAGAACGGAGGTTTTCCACGCTCTGATCCGAATGTAGAAAGGATTGGCTGGTCAGGCAAAGTTTTGTCATGGTCCAGGTTTAGTTACAGATCCTGTTTCTTATTTCCTACTTAAGAGCATTCCACCTGAATTAACTTGTATGTAAATAATATGGCTAATGCAAAACCATAGGCTAAAGAAATGTAAATATTAAACGAACATCTGTAACATGTTAATAACCCCTCAACCATTCGGAGTTCACAAATAGGAAATACCAGTTTGAGCAGCGTTCCAAGGCATTTTTTCAAGTCAGAATTGGAAAAAAAAAATCCCAGTTGACTACAGTGCATCAGTATTATGTGTAAAACCTGCCAACCTTGTAGTTTTCTTAAATGGTCATGTTCTTAAATGCACAGGATTCTTGTTTTACTTTAAAGGTAATATTAGCTGTGTCAAAAGTCTGTTTAATTCTGATACCTTGGGAGAGTTTAAATGTGCATCGGCGATATAACTAATATTGGTTTAAAAATTTCAAATTTTTTTCCCATGTATTTGAAAAAAAAACTTGTCTTGCTTGGTACTGATGTATTGTATAAGCAGTTCTTGAGATCGTAGTCAATAGTCAGTAAGATAATTGTCATCTCAACTGTCACTGCAACTCTTTGGCTTTGGTTTCTGAAAGTTGTGAAAAGCTCATAAACTCATCATGGTAAATAATTTGAATCCTGAATGCATAAGGTAAGTGAGGAATAAACTTCCACTGCAAAAATAAAATGAACTAGTTCTGGTTTCACGCTTTTAACACAGTAAAAATCAGATACAGCTCCATTAACTGTAGAAATATTGGACGTTTGATCACATTTTTTAAAAAGTACTTGGAAAAATGACTTGGGCATTGGCACTACACCCACGATGTCAGGAAAATCAGCACATATGCAGTTATTGTTATGTCTACTTGGGGAGCGTATACCGTTACATGCTGGTGTGTAGTTTTGTGGTTTTGCTAGTCTTTTCCTCCACTCACCTTGGCACACATAGGGGCTCCAGACCGATATATCCGGTAGAATGATGTAGTGGATGCAGAGTGATGCCTGTGCCCCTTCGTGCCAATGTGGGCTTTCACTAAACAGCATCAGGAAAACGTCCAAGTATGTCTGTTTATAAAATAGAAATGACTCATCTGCGGTGCTATTGGTTTCTGAGGGGGTCTCCACTGGAAATAAATAGCAGTGAGAGTGCAAATTTTTGTTTTGTTTTCCCAGCACCCTTCTTGCTGTGCCCATACATATTGCGACGAAGGTTGCGTCTTGAGCAATTACAGCATTCTATCTACGCACAGAACTGGGTAGAGTAGCCAAAAAATGTATTCGAGTAGAAGTAGAAAGTAGAGATCCAAGAAGTACAGAAGTATTTGTGGAAACTACAACTCAAGTAATATCTGATTATAATATGAAGTTAATGTAAATTGGATGGACTAAACATGAAACAATGCACACATTTACAAAGGTTACTCTTCCAAACAGTGCGAAGAGTAACCAAAACCTTTACTCAAGTAGGAGTAGCCTACCATTACACTGTCAAATATGTTATTCAAAAAGCAGTAAAAGTACGGTGACTGAAATTAAAACCACAATATGCAACTTTTTAGCTAAAAAATAGACTAAAATAAAAGCATGTTTTTTCATTTTGGTTGTGTTTAGTGGACTGTAAAACGGTGTGTGCTTACTGTGGGTGGGCTTGCATCTCCACAGAGTCCTGCTGGCAAGGCTAGTTACTTCCCATTCCGTTAAATATGCAAACTACCGGAGAGGGTGTCCACATAAATGTAACCACGCCTCTTTTGTTATACTTTTTAAAATAATTTTGGCTGATGTTGACCCTATGAAACTCTTTCCAGCTTGCAAAAATGATACAGGCTTTTTGCCAACGTTGGGTTTCTAGTTTAATTTCTGACTTGATCTCTATTGGTTTTCAAGTTTTTAATTTAATGTCTACTTCCAAGGTAACATGATGCCTTAATTTCTGTTCACTGACCCCGAATGGTTATTCCGATTCAACCTGTCGTCAGAGATCTATGGACGGACTTATTTTGGAATGCTGTCGACTATAGTACACCCTGTTTTTCCTCACATAAATCTGAACCATGACTGAACTTTGTGTGCTGTTGAGTTGTCATAAATATGGGCCATAAACTTGTATAAGGTAATGCTACAGTTTGACCGAAGCGCACTGTGCTGGAAGTCCCTAGAAGGCGGATGGTTTCAGGGGTAATTACGCTCCGCTGACCTGCATCATAGCCTCTATAAAGAACATGCAAACACATATTGTATTACCTTATGGGTTTTCACAAAGCCATCAGAGTCTTGGCTTCGAGAGGTCGAGGGGTTGTTCAGCCCTCGTATATCAACCACAGCACAGTGTCGTTCAAAGTTTGAGTGTTGGAAGTCTAGTTTTGGGGTTTTACATTTATGTTAAAGCGGACGTATTATGCAAAATGGACATTTTAGAGATTTTAACCATGTTAAAGTTGTTTCACCTTCTCATTGACCCACTCAAAGTTGTATTTAGCGTGATTCATGCATGTTTGAGTTTTATTTTTCCCACTTTCTTGCATTGGAAATTGCTTTGAAAATGCAAGAATGGCTGCTCAGTGCAGTAACAGGGAGCAGAGTTTAGCACAGGGCCAGGCAGCGCTGACCGCTTTGAAATCAGTGACATCAAATTAAATGTTGGGAGAGGCATGTTTAATGTAATGGTTTGTTTTATCTCATTCATAAAAGATTCCCCCCAATGGCCAATGGGTTAAATGATCACTTCAAAATACTATCTTTTTAGTTTTGACAATTTTCTGTAGTTGGCAAAACATTTTTAGTGGAGGAAAAAAGTTGAAATTCAAAATTTATTTTAAGGCAAAATCGCCCAGCCCTAGTTTGAGTAATCATTATAATCCTATATTCAAGACGTCATTGCTCCGATGAACCCCCGTTTTCACCGCCGCTGGTATACGCCCACTGCTCTGTACTTACTTTGTTCTCCAATTTTATTTTCTTAATCGGTGATGTATGTAGTATTTAGCAGTGTTGCGTAGTCACTTTGGCAAAAAAAAAAAGAAAAAAAAAATCCGCTACTTGTTAGCGTGGTGTGTAGCTGTCCATCGGAGGTGCCGACAGCTGCGCAGCTCTTTGTTGTGATGATGTTTACAGCAATGTCTGCTCTCATTGGGCACTGCAGTTTTCTAACATGGAACACTGCAGACTTGTTTCTGTTATTTAGTCGTTTTAGATCAATATTGCAATTTAAAATGTCCAAATTATAACATAATGACCCACTGGTGTCAAAGCTATATAACAGACACAAGCCCAATATGTCTATAAAGGTCCTATATTACGTAAAATTGACTCTTGTGAGCTTTTAGCAACGTGAGAACGTTATTACCTCATCAAAAACATACTCAGATGTTTGAGTAATCCTGCATTATTATGTCTAAAAAGCTCCAAAGCCCGAAGTGCTCTGTTCCACCTTGTGATGTCATGAAGCAGTAATTCTGAAGTTACCAGATACCTTTTACTTTTTGTTTAGTAGAGACTGGCAGTTCCAGGGCTGAAATTATCCAAATGAATCCAGTGAAGGTGTATGGAGTTTAAAAACAGTGTGGCACTTCCTGTATTACCACATGACATCACAAGTGTTTTCTGTTAGAGAGAAGAACTCAGCCTAAATATGCAGGGTTTGTGTGTTACATATGTGCGAATGAAACAAAACACAACTCCGGGTATGTTTTTGATGAAGGTAACAACATTATACCGTAGATCAGAAAGTAGCATAATACGGGCCCTTTAAGTGGCGCCATTATAAACCAGCATAAAATCTTGAGCAATTTAGTGAATTGATGGGCTATATTTCAATACAAACTACTACTTAACATGCAGAATCGCACATTTGTGGTTAGCTCTTTGCGTAAGCTCTCAGTCAGATCTATATTGTGCATGACAAGCTTTTCCTAGTCCTCTACAGTTAAATTTTTCCATTCTCCCATCACACGCAGTGGTAGAAACTGCCATGGCCACAGATGCCTTGGGTTTGACAGATCGAGCCATGGCTGCCATTCTGTGGTGATGGCTTCTCCAAACACTTCAAATTACATAGTTGGATAAAGGCTAACACTATACCACTTTTGTAAATTAGGGAGGGAAAAGTGTGTTAGAAAATAAATAAAACTTTAGGACTTAGTCAGTGCCAAAGGAGCCATGACTTAGCTTTTCAACATTTTTTTCAACAAATTCTACTGGGTGAACTTGGCTAGTTCTTTGGCTTTTATTTTTTCGCGTAATAGAGTAAAAATAGTTTTGCCCTAATAGCTTACAGATATATTGTAAACGCATCTCTTAGGGTCACAATGAGACCGCAGTGTGCTAATTATAAAGCGCTGTATCCTCCATGAACTAGGAAGCGCGCTGTTAGCATGCTGGTTGTTGTTAACATTACTATGCTCTGTTTTGACTCATTGCTGTGAATAATTAGGATGATCGGAATGCGTTAGAAAAACGAAGAATACCTTTGGACTGCTGCAAACAAATTAGTTCTGTTTTCATGTTTTTAGATAGTAAAAATCAGGTACAGTGCAGTGTTTCTCAAACTGTGGTATGTGTACCATTGAGGGTACGCAAACGGCTTCTGGTAGTACTTGGGTTCCTTTGCAGTTATAGTAAATGTTTAATTTAGAGACAAATGTATTCATATGTTTTTGTTCTCTTTTTTGTCGTCCTCTTTTAGAACACCATGGTTTAGTCCGATTTTAGACCAGTTTAACTTTTATTTTTGACCTGATATACAATCCTGTTTTAGTCCTAATATTACATTTTTGTACACTTGTACAACACTTTTCATGACACTCAAAGACACTTCACACGCTTCAAGGCAGGCAAAACACAAATGAAAGAAACAGTTATTTGAAGACAATTTTGAAAAGGTGAGTTTTCTGGAAGATGGTGAACGTGGATAAGTCTCTGGTGTGTTTGGGCAGGGAATTCCAGATGGTGAGGGCATCAGCGGAGAAGGCGCTGTACCCCCAGGTCTTGTGTTTAGTCCTGTTGGGAGTAGGCAGGCGGTTGGCATCAGCTGATCGGAGAACACGGGTGGGTGTGTGGTGGTGGAGGAGCTCAGAGAGGAATGTGGGGGCCCCGTTATTGAGGGACTTGTACACTATGGTCCTGGTTTAAATCTGGTGGTACTCAGAAAGCCAAATATTTTCTTAGGTGGTACTTGGTGTGAACGGTTTGAGAACCACTGCCTCAGCTGGATAACACCTATTGCAAATGCATTACACTCGATTTGCAGGACATCAAGTGGCTTACATTCCATCAAGTGTCCCAAGTAAAACGGGCAACTCATCTGATTAATCTGCAATGAAAAGACCAAACCTGACCTGTTTCCCGACCTGTCTCGCGGAAGCCCCGTGTTCTGTGCTCCAGTGTAACCGTGTTTGTTGTGGTCTGCAGAGGTTAGAAGCAGGTAGCCTCCAGTCTGAAATATTGATGGATGATGATAAATTTATGGCGCTAGATGAAGTACGCCGCCCGTTCTGAAACTACTTGTTCTGCTTTTAACACACTGTCTTAGATGTGTCTGAAAATGTTGTTTACTTCATATTCTTTAGACATTGTAAATACCGCCTTATTTTGCCTTGGTGGGCCTCTAGCTGCTATGGGGTCTGTGCATACTTTGGAGTGGAAGACAATGCGCAGTAATTAATTCATAGCACTGTGTTTTTTTGTTGTCTACGATATCAATTTTTCATTAAGAAAAGCAAATCACCAGCAGTGTGTGGCTTCTCCACTTATGAATACTGCATTGCATCCTTGGACTATTTCTGATGTGGCCTCACAAGTAGACGAGTGGGAAGGAGTTTTATATACTTTGGTTTGATTTCAATAAAGATGTAGTTATGCTTTTAAATAGTGAATAGAATAGTAGGGATGGGCAATAGTGGATGATCATTCCAAGTTCGTCCTCAGTGTGTCCGATTTGTCTTTTTGAGCAAAGTAATCAGTAACAATGGAAGTAGAAGATGAATTAGGTTAAAATATAGCTGTATGTTAACTAATGATGGGAGTTTAAGCTCTTTTGGGGGATCCGAATCTTTTGGATCTGTTCATTTCAAAGATTTGTTCAAAACACTGGCTCTTTTAATATTTATTTATATGACAGAAGACAATGTGAGAACTATTTTTTATCTACAAAGTAATCACAGAGAGAAATAACCAAGCCTCAGATCTGTTTAAAATCGTTCAAACTGAGAGTGGCTGAGTGTTTACCCTTTGAAATTATCTAAATAAAACGTTTTGTGCACAAATCTCTCACTCGCGTCACCTGCTTTGCTTCTGTGCTGATTCTTGGGTTGGCTCAGCATCAAACAGGAACATGCATAAAAAATAGAAAGAAAAAGACTTGGTTCTTTTAAAAAATGAGATCTGGTTCCAACCATTCACGTTAAGGAACCGTTCAGCCGAGTCAACTCATTCACAAATGTCACATAACTCATTTTTACACAAATGATTTTATATCCCAGATAAATAAATTATGCAACTAATACATACAACTGATAGGTAACTGTAGGCATAATTTCTTCTAAATGCAATAACCTAATTAAATGAACAGTTTTTAGTGAGGCCATTTTTAATGTTTTAATAAAACTCTGTCTTAGAGATCTGCAGATATGTTTTTTCATGGTAGATGCTGATACTGATTGTTTATCGGCCATTGTCTTGTTCTGGATTCTAAACTTTGACGATATTTTTGGGATATTTAGAATTTTTTTTAATGTATTTTAATTTGACTACAAACTCACCCATAACCCTGTTTTTTAACCACAAATGTTTAAGAGAGCAGTGTGGTCACGTTGGCCAGTTCTGTCTTTGCACTAACGCGTTCAATTAAAGCTTTATGCACATTCTTTAGGCAGCAGGTCGCCCAAAACAAAACGATACGCTGAAAAGTGCAAATATCGGCCCAATGTATCGCAAAACCAATATATCGGTCTATGCTGGCAAGAATCCTCCTCAGGTACTATGAGAAAGTTGTTATGGCAGCCAGGGAACATCTACATCCAGAAAGTCCTCCATGTTCTTTAAGTCCATACGCCTTCGCCCGCCCCTTGGTGTTCAAATACTTTAGCTTTTACTCAAAGAAGGCTCCTTTCCATCCTGTCCTGGATTGTCCTGCTCTACTGGAGACTGTATTCTTCCCCAGCGGACCCCAGCCGACCTGTCAGACCACACAGCTGGCTCTGGTCCCTCTATTCATATGTGAGCGCTGCTTGTTATGCTCATAATAACTCCACTGACAGCCTATCAGCAGGAGTACAGTCATTTAATATCATGGCTGTGTCTCCAACTCTATGACACCTCATCTTATAATTATCTAAATCTGCAAAGGCATCCCACTCGTCCAGATCTGCTCTTCCACAATTAAACTCCAGTGCTGAGGCTAATTCGTGGTATTCTATTCCTACACGCTGCATGTTCAGGCCCCTCTCCGCTGGCTGCTATGCTAATCTTAGCCGCAGCTGGGTGGGTGGTGGAGGTCTCCCGGGGAGGGGATTGTTAAAGGAGAGGTGGGTAGCGAGTGCAGGGGTGGGAAGAAACTAAATACTTACGATTATGAATTAAGAGGTTTCAATGACTCCAATGTCTAAAAATGTTGTGAGCTAATAACTATTTTTATGGACAGAGTATACACTATGTTTCCAATGTCACCCAGGGAAAGTTGCAAAGTAGTCAACACTCTAGCTAGATGATTCAGTGGCCTATTACATTTCTGGAACTTGAATGTTTACAAGTTCTGTAATATTGTACAGTGTATTTTTTGTGATTGAGTATTATCTAAGAAATATATAGCTATAGATAAATATAATTACAAAAATTCACAGAATATAAGAAAGAAGTGGAAACTGGAACAACCACTGCGTCAATAGTTCTGAAGTAGGAGTACAGCAGCATTAAACCAGAACAGAGCAGAGAATGGAATATGTATCCTCGGTTAAAATTACTTGGCTTCAGAATAACTACATTTGAGTTGTTGTGACTAGGTTATATTTCATTGCTTATGTGATGTAGAATATATACTGATTTCAAGAACTGATACAAGATCATTTAATAAAACAAATAAGCAAATACATTTGCCAATTAGGTAACAACAAAATTCAAATAAATACATCTTAACTAGTCAAAATTTCTGGAAAAAATCTTAATTAAATAAATTTCAACAAATTTAGATTTATTTATTTTTTCCCCTTTGTGGTAGTCCCACACTTTAAAGTATAGGCTAGGACTAAACAATGATTTTCAAAACTGATTAATGTCTGTTTAATCCCTCAGTCGTAGTAAAAGCCAAAGTTAAATCTGTCAACTGGACAAAAAGTTGTAGGAGTGAAGACGTTTCGCTGCTCATCCAAGCCGCTTCTGGTCAGATTACCGGTGGACACTGCCTTATATCTATCTGAAGGGAGGAGCTAACTACACTGAAACTGTAAACAGATATTGTTTACAGTTTCAGCCTTAATGGTCCTACATTCAGCCTTAATGGGCCTACTGGCTAGCTCTATTTTTCTCTTTGTTTCCTTTGTTTGCTTTGGGTCTGAGGATGGAGTTATAGAGGGGTAGGGCTTAATTGAACAGTTTTTAGTGAGGCCATTTTAATGTTTTGAATTAAACTCTGTCTTATAGATCTGCAGATATGGGTTTTTCATGGTAGATGCTGATACTGATTGTTTAGAATCCAGAACAAAACAATGGCCGATAAGCTTTGACGATATTTTTGGGATAGTTCGATTTTTTTTAATGTATTTTAATTTGACTACAAACTCACCCATAACCCTTTTTTTTAACCACAAATGTATAAGAGAGCAGTGTGGTCACGTTAGCCAGTTCTGTCTTTGCACTAAAACGTTCAATTAAAGCTTTATGCACATTCTTTAAGCAGCAGGTTGTCCAAAACAAAACGATACGGGGATGGAGTTATAGATGGAGGAAGGATTATGTCTAAGGCCCCCATTCCTGTTCAAGGAAGGATTGTCTTTCTTAAAATTGCTTCTTTAACTCAAACCATTTCTTATAGGAGAGGACCGGGGACTCCAGGTAGAAGTCTTCAGAAAACACACACACTGACCAATACCTGCTCTTTGATTCACACCATCCAATGCAGCACAAACTCGGAGTTATCCGTACTCTACAACACAGAGCTCAAACACAGAGGGAAAAGTGAAGGACGAACAACACGTGGAGGAAGCCCTCTCTGCTTGTGGATATCCAAAATGGGACTTCAAAAGATCTAAGAGAGCTAAAAACAGGACAACAGGGAATCTGAACCTAGAAGGAAAGGTGTAACTATTCCTTACACAGCTGCCGTGTCTGAAAAACTTCAGAGAATTTTCAGACAGTTTGAGATTCCAGTCTATTTCAAACCTACAAACACTTTAAGACAGAAACTAGTACACCCAAAGGACAAAACCCTGAGCCACAAACAAAGTAATGTGGTCGACTCCATTCAGTGCAATGAAGAGTACAGTGAGTGCTACATTGAAGAAACTAAACAGCCACTCCATAAGAGAATGTACCAACACCGTCGCAAGAGCTCCCGTCCGCCGTACATCTCCATCTTAAAGGAAAGACAATCCTTCCTTGAACAGGAATGGGGGCCTTAGACATCACCTGTCCTCCATATACAACTCCATCCTCAGACCCAAAGCAAACAAAGGAAACAAAGAGAACAATAGAGCTAGCCACTAGGCCCATTGAGGCTGAAACTGTAAGCAATAGCTGTTTACAGTTTCAGTGTAGTTAGCTCCTCCCTTCAGATAGATATAAGGCAGTGTCCACCAGTAATCTGACCAGAAATGAAGAAGCCGCTTGGATGAGCAGCGAAATGTCTTCACTCCTACAACTTTTTGTCCAGTTGACAGATTTAACTTTGTTTTTTACAATAAAAACTGATGTATATATGAATGTATACTGCAAAAGACCAGTTAACAACCATACCTTGGGGTGGACATTATGACTATTTAAAAATGAATTGTGACCTATTGATTCACCATCTGCTGTTACATATCTTTTTTTTTTCTTGTTTAATGCAGCTCTATGCTCATACGCAGATAGATGACCCATACTTTTCCCCATCTACTCCTCCTGTTTGTCAGCCTCTATAATGTTTTGACCAATATAATCAACTCAAATATTACAAGGCTCTATTGTCTTTTCCAAAGTCTACCTTGCCTTCATGTTCCAACCCTTTGATCCTGCTCTCACCTATCTGCTCTTATCCCAAACTCTGTCCCATCTCCATAAAACAAGTGTGTGTTTCTTTTACAATGTCCAAAGCGAGTAGTCCATTTCAAGAACACTACTTCACTCAAGGGTCCTTTGCGCTATCTTGAATTCATCATGCCTGTGTTGGAGTGGCGCTCATTCAAACTTGCTAGTACCAGTAAGTAGTCGTGAATACACCAGGCAGTCCCAGCACCAATAGAATCACCCACTCGTGTTGAGACAATGAACCCCCCAAGGCCTTTAGATCTACCCCACTGAAGACTCCACCCCTTTAGCTTGTCTTGCTAAACTCCCTCGCTACATACATTAACCCCCATTGTGTTTCCATGTTGCCCCTGTCTTTGCTACTTACGCCCACTGGTCCATCCATCCAGGTCTCTGAAAGTTCCATTGATGTCTATTGGTGGCCATGTATTGGTCTTTAGGTCCATCTCATCCTATGGTGTATTCAGTGACCTACACCTACACAATCACAGAGGATAATCCCCTAAAATGAGAGGATTTACCAGGGTAAAAAGAATCAATAGTTGTGAAACTTTTCTGGCCAAACCGGCTTTTGGTTGGGCTGCCCTGTAGTCTAGGGACTGACATGCCCCTCATCCCCTTGTGAAATACTCGTTTTATATGCACTTTGTGCGCACTTTACGTGGGCTTCACCCGATTACCATTAGAATGTTCGATTTGTGCACTATTTGTGTGTGACTTGATTTATTTGCCCTCGGTTTGTGTACACAGCATGTGCACTTATGCAGCCATACTTTGCACGGCTTTACAAAACTAACAGCTTCTGGCACTCGGGCTTGAATAAAAATTGCTAAATCATCAATCCACATGAATTGGGACATGAACCTGGTTTTGAGTAGTCCAGAACAGATTTTTCTATAGCTTTTTACATGCATTAGTAGCATGGTAATGGGATGGATCTGGCATGGTGAATAAAATTGTAATTATCTTAATTACATGGTAATTACTCATGGAAACACACAACACATTCTGGTTCATTTCATGGTAATTTGGTCTTAATCCTGAATGAAAACAGTTAATATGGTTAGCATTTTCTTGGTAATGATATGTAAAAAAAAAAAAAAAAAAGGTCTCAAAATGCATTAATAGTTTGCCATTTTATTTTCATCTAATATTCTGATGATTTGGGAAAATTATCTTTTCTGACAAGCATTGTGATTTGCGATTTATGTTTTAATAATAGAATTCTGTTCAAAGTTCACATTTCTAGAAGAACTGACAAAACAACTGAAATATGAACTAACAAATTAATACAAGAATCACATTTCAAAACATGTTTGTACAGATCTAAACTACAGGGTTAGCAGTTTTATGTTGAATAGAGGACATTGTGATACTTGATACAAACATTTGCGATTTGCTAATTGTGTCCATGGTAAATGGTCACATTTTTATATAACGCTTTTCTACATTCAAGGCATTCAAAGCGCTTTACATCACCCATTCACACACACATTCATACATCAGTGTACACAGACACACAAATAAAATTTTAAATTTGATTGCAATTAATCATGCAGCCCTATTGGGGAAGAACATTTACCCATAACAAGATGTTTTTGGCTTGAACTTTTGTCCTTCTCCTATTCCTCCATAGTATTACCACTACCTGACCTTACACTCACTTCAACATAAAGTGCACTTGAGGCTATAGATCGAGGCTCCAAAACACGTCTGAAACCCAACCTCTCCTGGGCCCTCTCCTGGTGCTCCACTCACCTCTCCCTCAGCCCGAACATGTGTGAGGAAGATCATGTTACTCAGAATAATGACCTGCTACGTCAAAACTGTCAATGCCTCATGTGCACAAGAAGAATCATGAAGAGATTCCAAGGATCTGTTATAAGATGGAATTTTTGATACTTCGTCCATCACGTTTATATATATGTACACATTTCAGTACTGGTTTTGATTTAGTATATAGATCTGGCTTAGTCCTGGTTTTGATTTAGTCTAAATTTGATTTAGTCCTGGTTTTGGTTCAGTATAGTCTAGATCTGGTTTAGTCCTGGTTTTGGTTCAGTGTAGTCTAGATTTGGTTTACTCCTGGTTTTAATTAATTATAGTCTAGACCTGGTTTATTCCTGGTTTTGGTTCAGTGTAGTCTAAATCTGGTTTAGTCCTGGTTTTGGCCCAGTATAGTCTAGATCTGGTTTAGACCTGGTTTTGGTTCAGTGTAGTCTAGACCTGGTTTAGTCTTTGTTTTGATTCAGTGTAGTCTAGACCTGGTTTAGTCTTTGTTTTGATTCAGTGTAGTCTAGACCTGGTTTAGTCCAAGTTTTGGTTCAGTGTAGTCTAGTTTTGGTTTACTCCTATTTTTTTTTTTTTTTCCTCTTGATTTTCATGTGAAGCACTTTGAAGCAGCAGAGGTTGCTTTTAATGTGCCATATAAATAAACTTGAATAAACCATCAGTTATGGTTTAGTCATGGAGTAGTCCAGGTTTTGAAATGGTTTAGACCTGGTTTACTCCTTGTTCAGCCCTGATTTTGTCGTAGTAGGCAACACGAATGCTACGTGAATGCTATGCTAATAGAGCCAAATTGTACTGAATACAATTTGACGGCATTAAAGAGAAGTCTGGATTTCTACCTGTGATGCAAAAATTGAAGTTGAAATTGAGTGATTTCTGAGTGTAGACAGGACAGGCTAAGAGCAGCTGGATTTACACATGAAATTGACGACAGAGGCAGGAATGGCATGGCCCATTTTTTTTATTTATTACTATCCAAGTTCTAAAAAATAACAAAGTGATCCAGTGCAAACAAAAGTGCTAGGAGGATTTGGCGCAGCTCTTCTCCAGCAACAGAACAATCATTGTACCTGGCGCCATTGGGTAAAACCATTAAAACTCCAAGGGATGTAAAATTAACATTAGCTGTTTAAAACTAAGTTAAAATCCTCCAATAAAAGTAACCATAACCAAATAAACCATATAAAAACCCAATTACCAAAAAAGAACCCTAAAACCAAACACCTGATAAAATATAACCTCAGTAAACCCCATTAAAACTAACGCTATTCCCCCCTGGCCCGGAACTCATAAGTGGTGTCTGGTCCTCTGGGGAATCTTTTGGCCAGACACCTGGACAGTTGACACAGGTAAATAAGAGCACTAAAATATTCTCCACATACACACTTTCACACTTTAAAAATATATACACTACATGCACGCGAACACATACAAGACACCACTAACGTAAAATACAGCACATATATTGCACATTTCCCCAAATGTAATTCTATTGTATGTCTCCACAGACCAGTGGCTGCCATTACCGGAAGTGCCTATCTGACCGGATCTATGGGACAAACAATAAAAGTTTTCAATAAATATTTTAAAACAATACAAATGTGCAATCTTTATTATGTGCAAATTAGCGTATCTTATAAGTGCTCTGTGCTATTAAAGTGCAATGTAAATGTTATGCCAAGTGAATGAAAGTGCATGTGTGAACTTATCTATACGTAATGAACGGCCTGTTTGTTACACTTCCCTCTCCCTCTCCTGAGGTGCAGCCTCCTCCTCAGCAGTCCTGGGGAGACAGTCCGCTACCACGTTTGACTTGCCAGGCCGTTATTCAACTGTAAAGTTATATGGCTGCAAGGATAGGTACCATCCAGTGATGCGCTTGTTGGCATCCTTCATCTTGTGCAGTCACTGGAGGGCACGATGATCTATCTCCAGCACAAAACATCTGAGCAGGTAGTATCTGAGAGAGTCAACAGGCCATTTTACTCCCAAGCACTCTTTTTCAACTGTTGAGTACTTGGTTCCACGGCCTCCGACTCAGGAAGACAACCGGCCTCCTCTCCCCCTGCTTTTCTTGGATCAGGACTGCCCCCAGTCCAGTTTGCGAGGCATCTGTCTGGAGAATAAAGGGATGGCTGAAGGGATCGAGTGAATTGCCTCCATCTTCTCGACCTGGGGTTTGATCTTCCCATAGCTGATGGTGAAGCCAAGGTACTGTACTTCCTTGTGGGCCACTGAACACTTGGGGTTGATGGTCAATCCAGTTGCTCTGATCCCCCGTAGGACCTCCTGGAGGTGGTGCAGGTGTTCTTCCCAGGAGCAACTGTACACAACCACATCGTCCAGGTAGGCAGCTGAGAACTCAGAGACAGCCCGCAGTATGTGGTCCATCAGGCGCTGTAAGGTCGCTGGTGCCCTCCTGCAGACCAAATGGCATTACTTTGAACTGGTACATACCAAATGGTGTCCTGAATGCAGACCTTCACTTCCTTGCTTCCTTGGCCCCAGAAGCGAAGGAAGCTTCTGGGGCCAGTGCCAGATGCCAGTAACCTTTACTGAGGTCCAAGGTGATGATGTAGGCTGCTCCTCCCACCCTCTCCAACAGATCGTCTATTTGGGGCATTGGATAAGGGTCAAAATTGGAGATCACATTGAGGTACCTGAAATCAATGTAAAATTGCAAAGAGCCATCCTTTTTATGTACCAGTACAATGGGACTGCATCACTCACTACTGGACAATTAAATTATTCCCAGTTGTAGCACAGGGACCAACTGCTCTGGGATTCTGTAGCTCCTCTGGCATACTGGGGCATCCGTTTTCAGTCTTATTTTCTGCTGGACCAAAGAGGTGAAGCCAGGGGTCTCCTGGAAAAGAGATTGGTCCAGCAGTGGCTGAATGTCCTCCTGCTGTGGGGGAGGTTAACAGCAACCTCCCTCAGGTTCTCCTGGGCCAGTGCCGACATAGCCTCCAGTCTCTTTCTCATCTTGATAACATAGGCTATGATACTGTCACCTTCAGTCTCTGTCCACTCCCAGTAGTCCCTCAGAAGATCTCATGGCCCATGCACCTGGTGTCTGTAGAGGAGTTCAAAGGGTGGATGACTGTGGGACTTCTCTGTAGGCAGCCACTGGTCCCAGTGAGCACCTGTGCTGGAAACAAACGTGCGCAGCATGTGTTTCAGTCTTGTTATAGCGCTCTACCAGCCTGTCTGTCTGGGGATGATAAGAAGTGGTCCTGATCCCCTTAACCCCCAACAGCTGGTAGACCTGCTTCAACAATTTAGACAAGAAACTGGTACCACAATCCATCAAAATCTCATCACACGCACTCTGGAAAATAACTGCAATAGACAATTTACAATTTGTTTTGCTTTAATCGAGCACAGCGGAAATGCTTCAGGGTATCTATTAGCATAATCACACAGGACCAAAATGAAACGGTTTCCTGTAGAACTTTTCTCAAATGGACCAACAATGTCCATTCCAATTTGTTTGAATGGGGTACAAATTATGGGCAGAGGTTGCAAATGGGCCTAACCAACTCCTTTCTCCGCAGTTAATTGGCATTTTTCAACTTTTGCAAAATTTGGAAAATTGCGTGTACAAGCCACACAAAACGACTGCCGCAACGCAATATTTTTTTAAATGCTATGTGACCAGCCCAGGGGATGGAGTGGCCCAGTTCCATTACCTGCCGTCTGAACTGGTGCGGTAAGGCGACAGCTTCACTTTTGACATTGACGTGATACAAAATACCATTTTTGATAATGTATTTTGTCTGTTCCAAACATTTTGTTTCCCTTGGCTGACTGGATACTTTTTCAAACCAGGATTTTAGGGATGGATCTTGTTTTTGGAGTGTCCCTATGTCTGAGGGAATCTCAAATTCAACTGGAGTGAGTGGTTTTGACAACTCTGCTTTGGGAGAGCCTGCAAACTTTTCTTTGGGCCTTCTAGCCTTCTCTGGCTCTTCAGTGACAGGGTTGCACCCTCTGACTCATTACTCTGAGATATGAGACATCATATGGCAGATTCTGTGCTAAGGCTACATTTAACAGGTAAGTTTCCCTCCTACTGTAATGTACACCTCAGCTATTGAGTAGGTATGCTCGTTTCCCTGGATGCAGGTAAGTGGTGTAGTTTTCACTCAAACGTCACTCCTCTGGGACCACACTGGACAGGACTACAGACTGAAAACAACCAGAGTCTAGCAGTGCTTTGACTTAACTAGCACAGGTGTTGTGCGCCCCCTACTCTCTATGGCTAGTACAGCAGCTGCCCTAGGTTCTGAACATAACAGAGACGATTCAGATTTTAGAGCTGGGCAGAAATGCTGAGTATGGCTTAAGTTGTTGCAGTTGTAGCACCTGACTTCCTGCGTCTGAGACCTGTTTGACATTTTTTTAGCTGGACGAGACACTGGTTTGTTACACTGAGAATGAAAAAAGTGAATAAAAAAATAAATAAATAATAAAACAATCATGGTTAAAAGTGCAAAAAAGTCTTTTTTGCATAATGTGTGTCAGATAATGTTAAAATCCAGTTTTATTACATGTGGTTTTATTTTGTTCATTCAGTTACATAGTCCAGATTTAGGTTGTGCTTCATTCACAAAAATAGCCTTGTAGAAAAAAATATCTCTATGCTGCGTACACGCCATGTTGGAGTGGCCCTACATTAGCATACATAGCGCGGGGGCCCCATGCAGTCAGGACAGGATTAGTTCTGCTCTCCTCCCACTGTCTGATGGCTCTTTAGATGGACCCCAGCCCGCTCGCCCATTGCCCTATAGTTAAGTCATTATCATTCAGCGCCATAGAGTCCGCAGCTCTGAGAATCTGAGCCGAGGAGTGACATCTCATTTGGCCCAGTTCAGAGATGCACAATTCCCCATTAGACGATGATGGAGGAGCTGCTAAGGTCCCAATTAATCTCTATAAACACTCAAGTAAAGCCTTTATGCTTCCTAATTCAGCCTTGTAATGTTTTTGGCAAAAGTCACTGTTCATGGACTACGTCACGCTTGTTTTTACAGCTTGAGATGGTGGTGTCAGTTTTTGCGATCTGGGGGGTGAAAAAGAATACAAATGAGGGAAACAGGAAAATGTGCTTAAAATATTATGGTTGATGCACTCTAAATTTGAGACAGGTGAGACTACACATTTTCACTAAAACGCAGTCAACATAATTAGATTTAATATTTGATCTCACTTAGTTTGTTCTACTTTTGAAATTTTGGTGAAGTTTTTAATTTTACTTCCTGGTTGAACATGAGCAGCAGATGTGGCATATGTAGATGTAATTCCATAACTATTACCTACCAACCATATTGTTAAAAAGGTCCAACTTGTAAATTACACAGTAGTTACAATTAGACTAATGCAAATAAATGACAACAACTTTATTTTGTTAAATTGAAGTTTAAACTGTAAGAAAAATGCCTTCCTGGGGCGTAAATTGTCTCTGCATTTTGGATGGAATTTTCCGTGTTGATGACATAGAGGTATTCCATTTTAGAACTGACAGCTGCTTCCTGTATTTTTGTACTTTTCTTCTCAACTTTTTTCCACAAACTGCTTCTTAAAGAAGACCTATTTTGCTTGTGGACTTGACGTCACCGTAAAGGTCATCACAACAAAGAGTCAGCACCTCCGATGGATAGCTGCAGATCACGCTAGCGAGTACCGCTGTGGAATCCTACGCTTTAAGTAGAGAGCAATGGCCTTGATGAATGAAGGTGAAAATGGGGATTGATCGGCGATATGGTGTCTTGAAAATACGTAACTAAAGATTGCTCAAACATGCACAAATCACTCCAAAAATGACTTTGTGTGAATAAATGATAAGGGGAAACAACTATAACATGGTTAAAACCTCCTAAAAGTCTAGCAAACCAAGTCATAATTGGAAAAACATGCAATTTAGCTTTGACTTTATCACAAGATGAAATGTCATGTTTTACAAAACTTTTGTTGTTTCAAAAAAGATACAACTTTTATTAAAGTTTTTTTCAGATAAAAGTTTGAGAAAAAGATTTTTTAAATAAAAACCAAGATGACAGAGAGCAGATGCCCTGGCTATGTCGTGTTTATGTTGACTTATTTATTTATTTATATAGAGAACCGTTTGTGTTTGTTTTTTGGGGGGTTTTTTGTTTTTTTTTAACCAACATTTCATGCTTTTTTACAGGATATGTTTATAAGTTTAGTATAATATATATATAAAAAAATTACAAAATTCTTTTTAAAAAACGTATATCTTTCCGACAAACATGTTAGTAGAATTTAAATGTTTTGTTGTTACTTTTATGTTGAAATGTATTCTTTATGAGTTGGCAGCCAAAAAGTCATATTACTCAATTTTGGAGCTATTATTTTTCTGCCATAAATCCATAAAAAACGTACATATTTTCTCTTTCTCTTCTCTCTTTCTTCATCCGCCAGGTCATTTATTGTTGTTCTTAAGTCTTCAGACTTTTCACACTCAAACTGTTATTTTTTCTGCTACATTTTGCCTCACATCTCATAAGTCTCTGTGTTTGGATTGCAGATGGAGTTAAGCTTTAAAAACAGTCTCGCTCACCCTCACATGTGACTGGTGTGTCTGTGGCGCCGTGTCAGACAGACAGATGACCACGAGCTGATAGCGCTGCCCTATTGTTCAGGAGGTTACGTGTGAGGGGCAGTTACCACACAGGCTCGTAATCCATCCGACTCAGGTAAGGAGGTGAGGAGAGTAAATTCTACAAAAGTCTGCTTGTGTCATTGCAGTAAAGGAGCATGGAGGAGAACAGCAAAAGGCTGAGAATGAAAAACGTTTAGTGACTTTAAAGTGGGACTAAACACCTAAACTCTGCCCACAACCACATTTCAGACAGAACTGCTAAACTGGACAGTACCTGAGGAATAAAGAAGAGAGTGAGAGAGGAGGAGGGGCGGGGTCTGGACATATGAGGAACAGTGTGGTTGGTCTAACAGGTATCCACACTTCAGACTCCACTCCTGCAGCCAGGTGTTTGCAATCAGAAACCCCTGGCTGTAATCAGGACAGTCTTTTGTGATGTCACCAACTACTGGAAATTTGACCAGAAAGCTGCAAATTAACTTAGTTTGCACTGAAGTTGCCAAAAAATTACCAGGAACAGTAGATGATGCAATTAAAACACTATATACACAGTTAACTGGTAAAAAAAAAAGTGTTCAGTTCTACTCTGCTACATGAGTTAAACATTGGTTACAACCCAGCTCTTTCAGATTATGGTACACTGTAGTCACTGTACAGAAATGTGTTCTCTGTATTTGACCCTTGCTTCAGTGGACAACTACCTGCGAGTAGCGGTGTGCAATACAGGGAGAGTCTTGGGCTTATTTTGCTTGGGGTAAACTGGAGTACCCAGTGGAAACTGACCTTACAACCTACTGTTTAGAAGTTACTGAACTATGATTACACCAGGCTTAATGGTCACTCATAGACCAGGACCCAAAAGCCAAAAGACTACTCAAGTACCACCAGAAGAAGACCACCACTAAACATGTTTAACTCGCAAGTTTAGACATTCAATTTGGGATGCACTGATCCAGCTTTTTGAGTTCCTATCCGATACTATAACTTTAAGTATCTGCCGATACCTGATATCAACCGATACCAGTGCAGAGAGTGAAAACAAAATGTATTTCCTTTAAACAAAAATAAAATAAGACAAAACTGATCCAAATGTGTTATTTATTCCTCATGTAACCCACGGAACAATTTTGTATAAAAAGAAATTCAAACATTATGAAACTTTCTGGGCTAACTATGATCAATAAATAGTCTTATTACATCATATTATATGTCCAAACAGGATATCGGCTGAACAGTATCGGATCGGTGCATCCCTACAGTCAATTCTTCGCCAGGTCATCCCACATACCTGAGAATGACAAGAAGTAATGAGTTTTACTCAACTGTAAAGAGCTCTAAACCTTGTTGGTGGAACCCAGGCTAAATTATACAAGTTACAACAATAACTGATTGCTTAATTACACATGTAAGTATGAGTTTATGAACAAAAATTCATTGCCAAGACTCTATCTTTGTCTTTTGCAATACATCAGTATTGTGGAAAAGGTGCATTCAATTAGTCTCTCTGCCATGCACCTCATCTTGCTCATCTGGTATCCAATCTCATGTTTAGTTTGTCACAGATTTTCCGGTTTGTTTTGATTTTCTTTTCAGATCCAAATTGAATTTCCTTCACACGCCTTGTTTTGCTTCCTGCCTCCAATCTCCGTAACCTTTGGCTGGGCCTGACCTCCTGCATCCTGCTACTTCTCTTTTACACTTTTTCCTTTTCTCTTTTCCTCCTCCACCTACACTCTCTCTCTCCCTCTCCCACACACTTCCTACCCTACCTCCTCCCTCCCTTCCACCCTTCCACCCCTCCTCCTCCTCCTCCCTTCTTCCCCCGGCGTGTGACTCTGCTGTCTGCTCCTGGCTCGGCTCAGTTTGCGCTCGGCATTGGAGAGGAGCAGAGCAGCGCTATAAACACACTTGCTTTGGAGAAGTGGACTGACGCGCTGCTAAGTGGACATGCAGACGGATAGGGGACAGCTAAAACAACAAAAGTAGAAAGTGCACTAAGAGCTTTGCTAGTAGTTTGGCTTTGCAGCTGTTGCAAATTGGGACTTCTTATTTGGAACCAAAGAGGCGTTGACATGGGTAGGTTTGGTGGCAGTGATGGTTGTCAAAATGAGTTTTTAACAATGAGAATGTTGGAAGGTTAGCCAGAGTGGAGATATCTTGAGCAGAAAGTGGCATTGAACCCGCAACCTGTACTTTTTGGGGATGGACTAAATTTGGCATTTGACCTCCAAGCTCACGAAACCTTTTTGGAAGTGACCCCAGTAAAAACAAAAAAGAGTCTGGATATATTTATTTATTTTTAAATTTTCTGCAAAAAGGATTCTTGGAAGATAAGAAATATTAGCTGACCACCGCGAACCAGCCTGGAGGTGCGTGTTCTGAGGGACTTGTCTGGTTGCTCTCACCCCCAAGAACATGGGCTCTTTCTGGGGTAGCGTCATTCTTCTGCTGGCTGGACTTGTGGTTCTCAGGACTGAAGGTTATGGAGCTCAGAATAAGAACAACATCCCCAGGCTAAAACTTTCTTATAAAGGTAAGTTTTATATTTTTAATTGTCTAATATTTTTACTTAGACATGCTTCACTGACGCAGAGGAGAAAAGAAAGGTAAAATATGATGTAGTACGCCATAGTAAAACAGCCAGAAATGCAAAATCGATTAAAAAAAACAAAATAACCATGTTGAATTTCTGATTTAGTCTAAAAGCTTGCATATCTTGAGTTATCATATCAATATTTCACATTAGGGCAGTCAACTATAGACTACTCACTAAAATATATTCAACTGTTGTGAATAAGTAATTAAAAAAAAAAAAAAAAAAAAAAAAAAATTTAAAAGACTATAAAAAAAAAAACTTTAAAAAAAAAAAAACTTACATGACTTATATAGACAAAGCTTTAATACGCCAGATTCTATAGTAAAATACTTTTGCAACATGTTTTCCAGTGATCACTTTTAACAAATTGTTGAACTGTGGTTTGTGTACATCTGGTAAAATGTATTATAAAATCAATTATGAAATGTATTTTAAACCAATAAGGAAATAAGTGTTGTGATAAATAGAAACCAAGCCAGAATCCTACCATAGTCCTGGTTCCCACGCTGGACTGTCCTTCGTATGGCACGTGAGAGCTTTGGTCACTGGTCTGTCCCCTTCTTGGAAAATAGCTAAATGTTTGTTCATATTTATTTTATTATCTATAAGCTTGTTCTCATACTTTTCTAACATTTTGTTTAATACAAAAAAATATATTGTTGATTTTTGTGTTTGCTTCTTGGTGGGCAGTTTTCACCCACCAGCTGGAGGGTTGTCAGTTCAAAACTCACTCACTGATTTGCCATTTTGAAAAAATCGCCTTTCTGTGTACGCTTGCTGTATGATTCCAGATGTATTTATTTATTTGTTTATTTATTTTTATAGTATATAGTATAGCGTTTATCGTTGAACTAACTCTTGGTGAGAACTTTCGGTTCGCGACGACCAACTAGCACAGAAACCTTGTCTGAACGCGGTTTGTCATTGTTTCCCTGGGTAAGACATATCACCCCTATTGCACGCTTAAAGTCCTACCTGGAATTGGAAGGAAGAGCATCTTGCTTAAAAAAAAAAAAAAATGCGCAACTGGATTTCAAAATACTTAAAGCGAGTCTGTGTCATTTTCTGGAGGTAGAATGTCACCTGCACGATTCCACGGAGATAGAAAGTTAAAACCATACTTTGGAACATTCTCCAAGGACATAGAAACGTAGACAGGTTTGTGGAGATGCAAGCCCGCTCACATTTTTCAGAGAATAAAAAACATCCATAATGGAAAAAAAGTTACATACTGTGGTTTAAAGATTCCCATACTACTTTTGTTAATATGCAGTATTAGCAGTTCCGTTATTGCCATCAATGTAAAGTGGTCTCTTGGTCTTGTCAAGCATCCCTCTTTTTTTCTCACTCTTGATTTTTCCCTCTTGCTTGTCATTTTTCCGCTCCGCTATTCCTGCATGGTAATTACACCGAGGATGAATGGTGGCGGTCTGTTTCGACAGCGGCAGATGGCTTTCCCAAAGAGAAATGTGCGCTGGGACGTCCATAATTATACACAGCAGAACGTGCACTCGCTAACACCCGCAAATACAGTTGTAAGCTAGCAGAAAAAAAGAGGGAAAAAAATACTCCTACCATCTGTATACGGCTAATGATACCTGTAAGCTAATCAGTCATTGAAAAGCGCTAGCTGTCAGTTAGCTTGGAACGCCCATGCACAGATAGCTCTATTAGAAGTACTGCCTCCGCCGTATCCGTGACACAGAATTAGCATTTTAGCTTTTAGGCTTCATATATATGCCATAGGTGAATGAAAAATGCTACAGGGCAATTTATATGACTACAGAAGGATGGTAATTTTTGTGCCGCGATTTACAACGTCTGGTCCCATTAGAAAGTTAAAAGCAGTTATTACATTATGAATTATGCATGCGATTACATAAATAATGCATTTTTCATAAAAGGTGCTAAATGCTACAGGAGGTTAATAAAAGTAAATTGCTGTGATGGAGGAAGCGGTTTATAATGCTATGTGCTAGGCTATGACGTACATTTTAATATGTTAAAGTGTCGGCCGACTAAAGTGGCAAGTTATTAATTCTAGTGCATTCTGTACATTGTATACAAGATGAGTTCTGTTACTTTTTTTAAACTATAGCCTAAGACAATAAAACAGGCCTACTTAAACAACTCCGGGCCGTGTTCATTTTGTCAACCAAATTTCATTCGGCTACAGTCTTTGGGCGCATTATCTTGGCTCGGTCCTGGTTTGATCCAGATTTAGTCCTGATGTAGACTAGGTTGGTTCCTGTTCTAGCCCTGGTTTAGTCCTGGTTCAACCAAGATATAGTTCTGGGTATAGTCTCAGTATAGTCCTATTATGACGTGTGTGTTTGTACGTGTACGTGTGTGAGTTTTTTAACCAAAGTTTTTTTTAGTCGATGAAAAGTTTTTGTCGTAGTTTTAGTTTTTGAAAAAGATTTGCACTGTAAGTCATACCGTCTATCATCGCGTACGTTTACTAGCAAAAAAAATATGACATAGAAAAAAACTATGAATATATAAATACTTTAGTCGATGATATTGTCACTGATCTTCAGGCAGACCTAAAGTACATACAACTTACAAACTTACAATTAGCCTACCATAAACCAATCAAATGCTTTTTCTTTTCTTAATGATTTTCAAGTTAACCCTGATCTCCTAAAATGGCAAAAAAAAAAAAATTGGATTAGCTTTTTAGACAAGTGCTAAATAGCTTTACATGACAAACTTAACTCAAATAGAATTGTTATTTTTAAACCATCAAAACATGGTAAAATCCTAAGGCTACCGTTAGCAAGACAAGTTCTGGTTTACAACTGCTAGCTAGCATAACACTATAGCCAATAAAATTACAAGCTTATTGTCAAATTTGTAGAAAGTTACAGACTTAACCTCGGTTTTCGAATCACAACAGTAATATGACTGAGTGAGTTTTGATTCATTTAGTCAGTATTGTAGGTTTTTCTAGCAAAGTGTTCTAAATTACCCACGTCTGTTCTCATTAAAATAGATTATTGCATTGTGAATAATTGATGCCTTTACATACATTATTCATTACCCTTGATGAAAGCACATAGCTGGAAGGTGAAGGAATTCTGACCTCTACAGGAGAACACACAAGACACATGCATTTTTGTCCGCGGCAGGGATGTTAGCATTAAAACAGCACAATCCTAGATAAACTGAAAACTGTTATTCCATTCAGTCATTGTGGCTTTGACCCTTCCACCCACACAGCCTTCCTTTGGCACTCCAGGAGGCGTCAGCGATCCTCAGAACCGTCGCGCAGTGGGTCGTAGGCCAGTGGAGAAGGGGGAAAGACAACAACGCTACCCCACGGCTAACTAAATACTAGCTAGCGCCAACTGTGTCAACATAAAGTGGTGAAGTATGCTCGGAACAACCATATTTTTTGGGAAAGAGAAAGCAACTGGATTGATGTTGAGATTTTTTTTCCATTAGTGTCTATACCAAACATGTGAGTGAAATTAGCTTGGAATGCAAAATATAGAAATGTGTTGATATCCAACCCAGAGGCTGAACTGAAGAAGCTACTTGGCTGAGTGGCGGAACAAAAAATGTGTCCAGTTGGCAGAATTCCTCCTTACTATAGTTGCATTGTTAACTGCGCAAATTATACAAATGTTTTATAAGTGGATTTAACTCAAACAATGTCCAGCTGTGCCCCATAGCCATACTAAAACAATAAAAAACAGTCCGTTCTGCCTTCAGAAGAAGTTAGTTATCTGAAAAGATAATCTGAGAGGTAAATCGGAAAAGCCAAAGAATCTCTTTCAATGAAATTATTGATGGAACTCAGCACATTAATGGAAGCCAGGTCTCTGTTTATATAAAAAAAAGATATTCAGAGTCCAGTCTCTTTTAAATAAATAGACCCCAGAAACCAATCTGATAACTCTAGAGACCGTATCTAATAACTTGGCACCAAGAGGAATGCTGAATGCTAAAACTGAATTAAAATCATCCAGACTTGTGGTGGGATGCATTTACCCTTGAAATCATGCGTGATGTAATTAAATGGAAAAAAAAAAAGTTTATACTCAAAGATACAGTATTTCACATACGTTGACAGCTCCTAGGCCTATGTTCAATGTAAATTAGTGTTTTGTTTTGTTTTTTTTTAAATGGAAAGAAAAATAAATGTCACACTCTCAAAACTCAGATATAATTTGAATCGTGTTAAAAAGCTGTTCAAAAAAACAAAACAAAAAAAAACTATTTGGGCATAGTCACATCGCTAATATCACCCATACCTTCATATCATCGAAGGATGTAATACACAGAAGCTATATGGACAATTTGCTGGTGAATCCATTCTTTAACAATTTTTCCTTCAGTTTCAATATACACCCTGGAGCTAAGCTAACACTGAAAGCAAAGCCTAGCATAGCATATGGTTTTGACTTTAGCGGTACGGCCGGCACATGTTGTTGACTGTTGGAGAAAGAACGGAGAGGGTACTTCAGTTTTATAGGACAAGCGTGTACTGCCAGAAGTACTCCCTCACTCCGGGCCTGTCCACCCCTTTGACTACCCCAGCCAAGTCCTCCAAACTCACAATAGAAAAGGACACAGGACACAGGATTTGTCCAGGATTCTCCCTCCCCCGGCTGGTTCTGCTTTAGCGCTTGTCCTTATACTAGAGTCAGTGGATTTGAATCAAAATGGCCGGACAGGAACGTATTGGGAAGCGCTGTAATCCCCAAGCATGAGTGAAATGTCCACACCGGAGTTAGGTTTCGAGGGCGTGTGGAGGGTCAGTTTGTAGAGTGGTGATGAATGGATGGAATTAGATATATATGAAAAATTGTCGAATTATGTAAACTTTCAAGAAAGGGTACTATGCAAAAATCTTACTTCTTAGAGCTTTCTACCATCTTATAATGTCGTTCCCTCATCAAAAACATGGCCGAAGAGGTTTTATATGTCGTCCATGCATGTTTGAGTAACCTAAAAATCTCTCTCTCACTTTTCAAACCCTCTGTACGGTTAGCATACAAGCCTATACAAGCTCCCACGCGACAATTCTCCATAAATATCTAAAAGCAGAATATAAAACAATACACTACAACTTGACAAACCTGATGCGATGTGCAGTTTCATTAGCGCTATGCACGCAGATCGTGTTCTGATAAGACTCTGAAGGGGCAGTGAGGTTTAGGTAGTGATGATTCAGGTCCGAAACACTGACCATAACACTAACACCTAAACCAGTAGGAGGACTGTATGTTACGAAGAAACATGGTTAGTACTTTCTTGTTACGAACACAAGACACAAGTAAAATGCTTACCTCATTCTCCTAGCTGCTGTTTCAATGCTACTACTGTGCTGTAAAATAAAATTCTATGCGATTCATAGTTATTTGAAAAGGGTCTGCTCTAAGCATTATTAGTGACTAAGCATTTGAACAACCACAATATTCAACGTGATCCAAGTATGTTTTACTAATACTGCATAATTCAGCCGCGCCATGGTTCAAAGTTCAGAACAACTTCCTGGGGGATTTGCAAAGTGGTAGGCGAACCAGACTACTGCCCAGGGCCATGGCGGAGACCTGAATTTCAAAATATTTCCATTTGTATAATCATTTTAGTCATGCTTTTGTGTTAGCAGTTGTGTGAATAGGTTGGGTTCATTCTAGAAATACTCCAAAATTGACTTGGAGGACAGGTCAAAGTTCTATGGTAGAATTTGTTTAACTGTCAGATTGCAGATTTGTTGACCTAGTTTATGGTTAATATCTCTGCAATTACTGGGCCTATCCACATGAAACAAAACTGGCACAAAGTTCAAAGTGATTTTTTTTTACTTATTTTTTTTTTTTTACAATAGCCTCAGAAAGTGGTGCCATTATTCCACACCAAAGACATGATTGCTGTTACATGAATAAGCCAAACAAATAATGCTAAGGTTCAACATGTATGGCTGGCATAAGCTTCGATATTTCGCTCAAAAACAGTAGCTCCCCCTAGAGTTATATTGACCCTTGCCCTCCATCTGAGACTATGACATCATTTAAATCTAGTATGAAGAATTTATTGTTTGGAGCAGTGAATGTTATGATGGGAGGAGACAAGTAAGGTAATCAAACCAGGTATACGATTTCACCTAAGACAAAGAAACAGACTTGCCCATTCCAAATATTTTGCAACTGAAGACTTAATTTTGATTCTGTTTTAATAGAGCTCTATAAACAGCAGGTTTAAAAAGTCCTTTGTTGAAATGTGATAGGAGATTGGGGTTGTGGCCAGTGTTGCCAGGTACGCAGTTTTCCCACAGAATTGGGCGGCTTTTTAAGCGCTACAGCGAGTCCGCGGGTTTGTTATTTTGGCTTTATCTATTGTATTGATTTGCATGAATTATTATTTATACTGAGAAATAAGGCTGTCTTGGTTCATCTTTTGTCTGAGTAACTTGGCTACCTAAATCATGCACATTTGGCTAATCTTCCAACTACCTACCGACCACATCCAGAAGGCAGTAGTGTTGAAGTAGGGCTTTGTGATGTTTCGAACAGTTCCTTAACATTTGGAACCGAATATCATTTTTTAAAAGAACTGAATCTTTTTCTTTCCAGTTTTTATGTATTTTTACACTGATTAACGCTGAACCAACACACGAATCAGCACAGAAGCAGAGCAGGCAACACGATTGAGAGATTTGTCCACAAAAACATCATAACAGTTAGTTTTGAAAAATGATTATTATCATAGTGCAACATTGTATTTAGATTTTCATCATTTCGAAGGGTAAACACACTCCCGCTCTCACTTTGAACCATTTTAAACAAATCTCGGTCATTTCTTTCTGTGATTAGTTCATAGATAAATTTTATTCTCACATTGGCTTCTGTCATATAAATAGTAAAAGAGCCAGTTTTTTGAACGGCTCCTTGAAGAGAACAGATCCAAAAGATTCAAATCTCACAAAGGAGCCAAAAGTTGCATCACTAGAGGGTATGACAAAAAATATGAAATTGGATTCCTGTGACAATGTTATTTTGGTGATATTGTATGACTATCCACCATACATTTAAAGTGTACATAAATTATTATAAAATGCAAATTGCTTTTTTGCCTCATGACGTGTGTGTAAGCTTTCTTTATGTTACTATAAATACATTGATTGTAAATGGCTAATACGCTAACTGCTAGATTTCACCATTCCATCTTCTATTTGGGCTGAAGCTCTATTTGATTAAAGATCGTGTCTGGCTATACTTCTTCCTTGTAAATTTCTTTTGTCCAAGAAATAAATCAACTTTAGCACACTTAAACACTATACTTTTACATTTCTTCTAAAAGCAATAAATACTTGTGTAAGAACCTGTAGTAAAACATGTAAACAACTGTGTCAAAAGTCAGAACTTGCAGCCAGAGGTTACATAGTAGACTTGATGGATGGTCCAAGTGCAGTTCCCTCAGGCCTGGTTAAAGCACCAACACTCCACACGTAGCATGTTGTCACTCACACACTTAGCCATGTGCTCAATGAACTTCTGTAAGGCTTCCAAATATGTGCTAGCTGTAGACCAGGCTAAAGCTGATCTCCAACTTTGGTCCTGTATTTGATTATTGCTAAGGTATTTCACTAAAATCTATATTTCAACCAGTTTTGTTGAAGTTGTTAGACGCTATCTACCTAAATGTTAAAGGTACACTTTGTAACTTTTTGTTGGGAGGTTTGTCACCTGCTTGTCTCCATGGTGATGTTGTTGTTAACTTTACGGTTACGGCAAAACTCTGCATTGGTCTCAGGGAGTTGTAAAAATGCTCTGAATGCATAAGGTAAGTGAGGATTAACTTTGGACCACTGCAAACCGTTTAAAATGAACTAGTTTTGTTTTCATGTTTTTTTAAGACCGTAAAAATCAGGTACAGCACCTTTAACAATTACAATTCAATTACAATTTGACAAAAAAAAAAAAAAATTGCAATAACACATATAGTTACTTTGAAGGGGCTCGTCTCTCCATAGATCTTATCTGTGGTAGCACCTGTTTATTTCCATGGAGATAAACATGATGAACGCTATACAGTGGAACATTCTAGGCAAAGCAACAACATCTCCATGGAAACGAGAAAGAGATGGACCGTCTCTCAGTATATAATTGTTCATTGGGCACCTGTATGAAAAAAACAATAATTATACCTCCAAATCTAAAAAAACTGGGATTTGTCGACAGAAACTATTGCCTAAGAATAAATAAATAAATAAATAAAAATTTGTAGGTTGCCTTCTGAGCAAAAGTTTGATTTTTGCTGCCAGTTTTGAATGTCCTTGGGCAAGACACTTCACTTCTCCCCCAAACTCACTCGCTCACAAATACACGTTGTTTATCGTGTTGTAGGTTTTTTTTTTCTTTTTTCATGTTTCACTAGATGCACTTAGCAAAGACTGTCCATGCCCTCCAGTGAAGAAAACAGTACCGCCGAATGTAGGCTAAAAGAGTTTATTTTTACCGTTCTTACTTCTGTCATGGGACTGTTCATTTTTTTATTCATTCCATCTGCCCTCTCATCTCACTCCCGGATTTTTTTTTTTGCTTTTTGCTGTTTTAAGTCACCCTGTTTTCACAAAAAGTAAAACATAAAATAAAATCTGACAAAATATAGAAAATGACCAGATGGCTTCAGTTACTTCTTAATGACATTATAAAGATAAATGTGCATATGTACCGTATTTTCCGGACTATAAGTCGCACTTTTTTCATAGTTTTGACGGGGGTGCGACTTATACTCAGATGCGATTTATATGTGAAATATATGTTTTTTTCTTCATTATTATGCATTTTTTGGCTGGTGCGACTTATACTCCAGTGCGACTTATACTCCGGAAAATACGGTATGTATTATGCTAATTCTGGTCCTATATTGAACTTGTAGCCAGAGATGTCTGTGTAATCCCTCAGTCGTCCAGGTATGATCCATAGTACAAGAAAAACAATAGGTGTGTTAGTTTCAGTGTAGCTAGCTCCTCCCTTCAGATAGATATAAGGCAGTATCCAGCAGTAATCTGACCAGAACTGAAGAAGTGGCTTGGATGAGCAGCGAAACGTCTTCAATTTCAACTTTTGTCCAGCTGACAGATTTGAATTTTTCTTGTACTTGTAGCCAGAGGTTACATAGTACACCTGATGGAAGGCCCACGTGCAGTTCCCTCAGGCCATTTGCTCAATGAACTTCTGTAAGACTTCCAAATATGTGCTAGCTGTAGACCAGGCTATCGCAACATAAACAAATATTGAAACTACAGTTGCTATATATATATACAGTTGCTATATTTAAAAAAAAAAATCTTTTGCTAACATCGGAAACAACTAATGAGAGCTTGTGTTCACTATTTATTTTAAAGCTGTACTTGATCAACTTTGACTTTTTTGCGATTACATAATAAGAAAAAAAATTAAATACAGGAGTGAGATGAGAGGGCAGATGGAATGGATGGAAACAATTATGAATCCCATGTGAGAAAAACAACAACAAAAATCCTCATAATTTCGTCGGACTTATTTTTTACGGAAACAGCGTGACTCAAAACAGCAAAAATATAAAAATCTAAAAAAAAAACAAAACTTTGGGACTGAGATGAGAGGGCAAATGGAACGGATCGAAACATGAACAGTCCCATGTGAGAAAAATAAACTCCCATGGCTTGCTTTATGTTGTTGTTTTGTCCTATTTGGAGATTTTTGCTGTTTTGAGTCACCCTGTTTTCACAAAAACAAGGTGACTCACGAAAATATGGAAGGGAAGAGAGTAAAAAAAAATATTGTGCTAACCCTGACTACAGAATTTCACGAGATGGAAATAGCTTGTAAAATAAAGAATTCTGGACATGTGCTGACACGATACTGCTGGGTTCAATTACAAATCCAAGTGCTAAGACCCTAAAGTTTCAGTGATTCCCCCAAACCCATCACGGGCTGGTTTGTAGGTCGTGGATACATTTACAGTAACGTCATCCCGAATAAAATCTAAGTTGGTTTATGAATATCATTGGACATGCGTGGTAAAGTTAATTTTACGCAAACAATTTTGAATGGGGTAAAAACGACCCAGTGATGATTTTGCTTTCCAGATGTAGAAGGGGTAGAAGGGGTTTCTGAATTAAAATAAACAACGATATAGTCGCCTACTCTTTTTGGTTCACTAATGGGCGACAGTAGCTTAGTTGGGTGACAGTAGTTTGTCCACTGATCTGAAGGTTGGCGGTTCGAATCCCGCTCTCGACATAAACATCACTGGTTGAGCGGGCAGATCCAATGACCCACAGGTTGGCGATGCGATTCCATTTCCCACAGATGACTGCTGTCGTTATGTCCTTGTGTCCTCTGTCCTTTGGCAAGACACTTAACCCCCCTTGCCCCCACTGTCTGCGTACACCAGTATATGAGTGTGTGTGATTGGGTGAGTGGTTCCTTGATGTAAAGTGCTTTGAGTGCATTGAAGGTGGAAAAGTGCTACATAAAAATGTTACTATTTACCATTACCATTTAATTCAATGGTTCAAGGTTCAATCCCCATTATTAGTATTGCATTCTGCTGTGTCCTTGGGCAAGACGCTGTTGTCAAGGTATGAATGCTGACATGTTAGACATTCTGTTGTTGCAGAAGAAATTTAACAACACCAGTGTGACGTAAGAGTGAACAATTAACGTATCAGATTTTAAAGAAACGATGCTAAAGCAATGCATTTGTTCATTAATTAAATAGAATTAGGGATCCCAATAACAAGAAGAAGAAGATTATTTTTAACAAACAAACAGAAAAAACACGTCTGTCTATGTATTAGTTTAGGTTCAAAGGTCCTGCAAGTCAGCTATGTCAGGAAGTGGGAGTTAGCATGCTAGTTGTTGTTACGGCAACACTCTGTATTGGTCTCAGTGGGAGTTGTAAAAAATGCTTATAAACTCATCACTGTGAATAATTAGGATGCTCGGAATGCGTAAGGTAAGTGAGGGGTAACTTTGGACCACTGCAAACCGTTTAAAATGAGCTAGTTCTGTTTGTCATGTTTTTAGGGCAGTAAAAATCAAACAGAGCACCTTAGTACTCGGACATTGCATTCCCACCTGCAGCAGTTTACCCAGGGCAGGCAGCTCGAGCTCGGGTCCGGGCTTGCTCGTCGCCGCCTCTGGGCTCCGGTCTCCACGTGGGCGCGCTCGGAAACATGCACGCTCTTTCCAATAACACCACCCCTGCACGCTTCACCTCCCGGCCGCCAAAATACCTCCAACCAAAGCACTATTATCAGGGTCAGTGTGTGTTTTTGATGGCAATCATAGTTTCCATGGGTCAGAACTGATCATTTAGGCGCATTGCGAAAGATTTCGAATGTTACAAAGATATTGAGAAGTTTAGGAAGAATTGCATTTGAAATGTTTTTAATTGATTGTAAATGTCAAAATATAATAAGAGCAATTGGAGTTTTATTCACAATGCTCTGTCAAAAGCTACGCCTCTAGGTTATAAAATCTGATTCTAATATTCGAATATAAGATTTTGTTAACACTTAACTATTCACCTTATTCCGGAAGTTGATGCGGGCGCCGCCGTGGTCATTCAGGTTGTATTATTTTGCATGGGGCTGCTGATCTTAACAGCAAATACATTCTATATGGACTACGGAGCAGTTTTCAAATTCTCCATTGAAATAAATGGGATTCCCACTAAACCAGAGATGCCGCCAAAAAGACAGCACGGTTTAGTTTCATTTACAGCAAGTGGGTGGGGTGGAGGGTCAGTATTTTCCTAGCCAATAAAGAACATTTCATGCGTAACCCCTAACTCTAACCCCTTAATGAAGTTGATATTAAGTCTGAATCATTCTTAACGACTTGGCTCATTATGGATTAAGTCATGCTTTATTAAGGCTAATTTAATTAAGAAGTTGTACCAAAAGATTTCCTTTGTGTTCATACATTGCAACATTGCTTTACTCAAAACTACTTCATTAAAAAAAATAAAATTGAAAAATTGAAAGAACAGACTTTTTCCTAATTATTTTTTTAGTAGAAAAAATGTCAATGCTCAATGGAAATCCCGTTTTCCTATCCATGCAGTGGTTGTTGCCTTTATTTTGTTTATATTTTATTCAGTGTAAATCGCTACTACTATAAATGTTTACTGTTAAACAATTCATATGGGAATTCTGAATTTCACTTACAAACTGCATGCATGATTAACCGATGCCGATATTTTCGCTGACCTCTCGCTTCCTCTTTCTCCCTGCATCTCTCTCTCGCTTCTCTCTCTTTTATTCTCACTGTCTCTTCCTCTATTTCTCTGTCTCTGCACTCCCCCTCCTCTCTCTCCCTGCACTCTATCTCCTCCCCCCATCTTCCTTTCTAGCCCTGCACCACCTTTATTTATTTCTCTCTCTCTTTCTCCTCCTCTCTCCTATCTCCCTTGCAGTTATGTTGTGTACTATTTGATGTCGGTGCCACAGTAGTGAATAGGAAAGGTGTGTAGGCTGCCTGCTTCTCTCCCACACATGGGTCCAGGTGAGCAGGGGTCAGGCTCTTGTTGTGGTTAATGATGGATCACCATGGAGACGGCATCCGGGCCGGCTCCGGACCGGGCTACGTTTGTATGTGCTATTTTTACACAAACTGATTTTTCTATGTTTTATTTAGTTGATACGTGTCGGTGGTGCACTACAGCCAAGAGGTGAGGTTGGAGCGTAGATGAATGCCTCTCCCTATTCTTCACCTCATGTTGTTTGCTGTCCTGCTAAAAACATTTATTTAAAGTTGCTACTAAGTCCTCTATATGATGCATTGAAAAATAAATATAAATATTTATCCAAATATCTATCTAAAGTTAAAGGGCCTCTACCTGATTTTTTTTTTTTTATACAGATATATTGTATAAGCAGCTCTTGAGGTCAAAATATGTCCGCTACATGCCGTCTGCATATAATTATATAGTATTTTATTTTCAGAGAAGCAGGAAGTGCCCAGTTTGCATACTAATTGTTGTTAGCGTGACAGCAAAACTCCGCTCTGGTCTCTGAGTGTTGTGAAACTCGATTATAAACTCATCGTGATGAATAATTAGGATGCTCTGAATGCATAAGATAAGGAATAACTTTGGACCACTGCTAATCGATTAAAATGAACTAGTTTTAGTAGTTTTCACATTTTTAAGGCAGTATAAATCAGATACAGCCTCACTGTGTAACTCTAGAATACAGAAAATAAAAGTGTGTTTTTTCATTTTGGATGTTTTTATCACACTGAAAAAGCACTGCATCTCCACAAACCTAACTTACTTGCCCTAGAGGATGTTGTTCCTTTGACTATAATATCCCACATATGGCATGACACTTATTTATGTTCATGGAGAATGTTCCGAAGCATTGTTTTAACCATCTATTTCCATGGAATTATGCAGGTGATGAGCCACCTCCAGAAAGTTACATAGCGTTGCTTTAAAATGTCTCAGTATCATTTGAATCACTCTGGCGAGTTGATATTAGGGCTGAACGATTTGGGGAAAATGTCTAATTATGATTTTTTTTTTTTCTGACAAGCATTGCGATTGTGATTAGATTTGTGATTTATGGTTTTATAGGTTTCTGTTCAAAGTTAAACACGTCTAAAGGAATTAAGAAAAAGTACTGATATATGAACTGACAAACTAATACAAGAATCACATTTCAGAACATGTTTGTACAGCTCTAAACTGCAGGATTAGCAGTTTTTATGCAGGATAAGACAGGCGATTTTGTTGTTGTGAAGGCCTTAGTTGATATTACATAATTCAACTGGTTTTACATAATAGTTTATTTTATTATTTTGATTCAGAATTACCTGCTAATTAGACAAGTTTTTGGACTTTTGCACACTGTGGTCCAAAACATTGCCATAAACAACAGACCGTATAAAGAAGTGGACTAAGTGAGTGGGACGTCACCCATAGCGTTCAATGTAAAGTAAATTGGAGGCAGAGTCAATGGAGCCGGAAGCGCGCCCATGCTCACTTCCTATTCGGAACGTGGTGGCTAGCAGGTTAGCTATTCCATAAACCTACAATATATTATAGTTTTCCACACTTCTATGATACAACACATTTCCAACACTGACTACAAGGCTTACTGTCCAAGAAATATTAATATAAATATTATATAAATATTATTATCTGAAACTCCAAATCTGAAAATTGGCATCTGTTGACAGGATAAGCCCATGTGTCAAATTGGGCCTTATCCAAACTAATAAACCAACTGGGAAACTCCTCTGATTATATGCTAGCAACACTTATCGTGCCATGTCTGCACTCAACCGCAACCAACCAATCCAGTTGCGTAATATTCTTTTGTTTGTCCAAAATCCACATGTCACTTCTCCTTGTGAGTGTTAGATTTAGGACTGCCCAATTTTGGAAAAAAAATTGAATTGCAATTTTTCTCAAGTCTTGCGATATATGTAAAAAAAAAAAAGAGTGCACATCGTAAACAACTCCAGGAGTGTTAACGTTTGAGAGAAGATTGGAAGTTGAACTGCTAATTACAAGAATCCCATGCATTTCAGGACATGTTTGCAAAGGTCTAAACTACAGGTGCAATATATTTTCTGTAAAAATACAGATATTTTGTTGTTTGCAGATGACATTTTTGTATTTAAACGATTTGATTTGATCTTTTTGGTTGCAATGTATTGTGTAGCACTAGTTTGATAGGGGTAAAAACACACATACACACAAAAACAAAAAAAACTGTCAGTACAATATCAATGCCACATCACTGCCAGTTTGCCCCAGGACGGCTGTTACTAAGGAATGAAAGAATTATGAGTTATGTTTAGTTTGTTCTTTATTTGTCAGGGACCATGTACCCATTAATCTCATCATTAATCTCACAAAAGAAAATATGAACTGTACCAGATTTATGTCTGTGTAATCCCTCAGTTGTTCAAGGTATGATCCATAGCAAAAGAAAAATGCAATTCTGTCAACTGGACTAAAAAGATTTAAAGTGAAAATGGACTGTCTTTTGCTAACAATTTTTCCTTATTTTTTTTGTTAGGAAAGACAATCCATCTTTGAACAGGAATGGGGGGGCTTAGATATAATTTACCTCATATTTATAACTCCATCCTCAGACCTAAATCAAAACAAGGAAAACAATAGTGATAGCCAGTATGCTAATTTGTGTGAGAGCAGCCATTAGGGGCCTGAACCATTATGCAAAATATGACAGTTCACACTTAGCCACCTAGCCAACAAATAGAAACTGTATACAAATAGGTGTGTTAGTTTCTGTGTAGTTAGCTCCTCTCTTCAGATAGATATAAGGCAGTGTCCACCAGCAATCTGACCAGAACTGAAGAAGCGGCTTGGATGAGCTGACAGAATTACATTTTTCTTTTGTTATGTACCAGATCTGCAGTCCCTCATGGACAGATGTACTAAAATTACACATTGCATTACAGTTACATTCCTATACTAACATTAGCTCAATAAAACATAATGAAATGTCACAGTTTCAAATGGATTATGGTTTCCTACAAATCTACATGTAAGTCCATACAAATAATAAAAAAGATAGACGTGCAGGTTTTAGGAGTGAAGTACAATTGAACCTGACTGATGCTGATTGTGGAAGATGTGCTTTTATTCAAATTTTGAGTTAAATTATTAAGGTCTAGAGACTATTTCAGACCGTCTGGGAGCTGATTTCACTGTCTGATGGTTTGAAATGAAAAGGCAGACTGGGCAAAGGCAAAGGATCTTTTCAGGATTGTGCCATTTCAAAGCAGTGACTTAATGTGCGCTATACAGTTCATGTCGTAATTATATTTTTCTTTCATAAACACAGCGCAATTGTTGTTTATTTTACTCCAAATTGAATGAGCCTTTTGTAAGCACCCCGGACTGACTCAGCAAAGTAAATGCGTTGAGTGTTTTGAACTGAACTTAAACCTTGAACCAATGCAGACCTTAAGGCACTAAAAGCCTTCTTGGACTTATTGAGTTTTGGTTCAGCGTATACAGTAACTATGCACTGCAAGGGGTCACTGCCTTGGGGCTGGAGCCACTCTGTATACGTCTACATCTGCAGCTTTCTACTTACCTACAAAAACAGGAACCAAAAAGCAGGACTGGATGACGGTTGGTGGTTCGAATCCCGCTCTCGACGTAGACATCGTTGGTTGAGTGGTCAGATCCAATGACCCAAAGATTGGTGGTATGATTCCAGCTTTCACAGGTGAATACTGTTGTGTCCTTGGGGAAGACACTTAACCCACGTCGCCCCCAGTGTCTGCGTACACCATTGTATGAATGTGTGTGTGAATGGGTGAGTGGTTCCTTGATGTAAAGCGATTTGAGTGCCTCGAAGGTGGAAAAGTGCTATAAAAATGTGACTAATGTGTGTGACCATGATATGGCAAAAAAATGTATCAAAATGTTTCATATTAAAGGGGCTGTACCTGATTTTTACATGAACAACCGAGCTACTTCGGATGTCCAAAATTATCCCTTACTAACCTTATGCATTCCAAGCATCCTAATTATTCACCACAATGAGTTTATTAGCGCTTTTCACAACTCTCTGAGACCATACTTCACGGTAAAGCTAACAACAACTAACTCCTAATAATCAGAAAATAGAACGTTTTATAATTAGATGCAGGCAGTACACAGAAGACTTATCAAAAGCTGCTTATATGATATATCTGTACAGGAAAAAAAAAAACACATGCTTTTACTGTCTTTAACAATTAGACATGATAGAATCTCGATCTTGATTGAAATAATTGCCCAGCCATACCAAAAAGTCTCTACCACAGAGAATTCGGATCACATTAGAACTATCTGAATTAGGAATGGGCAGTGTATTAGAGCTATCTTTTCCCAAAAATTCCCTGATATGCGCCTATATTTTCTAATTTGCTCCACTCTCTCTCCGCCTCAGTGGGTTACAATTTAAATTGAAATAAAATTTAAAAAAAACAATTGAAATAAGTGGCTGTATGTTCAAGCTGTCATCATGAAAGTACAACAATTTCAATATTTCATTGTACTTTTTGGATTTTAAAAAGGTGACATGCCAGTTAGTTATGACTTTTCTACCATTTCTGGGCTTTGCAATACATTTTAACAAATTGAATAACATATTGGTTATTGGCCACAGTATCAAGTCAAATATGTGTTTTGGCCATAGCAAAAGAAAAATTCAAATCTGTCAACTGGAGACAAAGTTGTAGGAGTGAAGACATTTTGTTGCTCATACCTGGACAACTGAGGGATCACACAGATGTTTTGACCATGGTCTAAACACAATAGAACAACCTTACAAAGTTAAAAGTTACTTTACTAATTGTGAAGTATTTGTCATCATCTATTTCCAACGCACCTTAAGCTTGGACAGGACTTTGACACATACAAAGGAGAAGACCATCTTTTTGACATTTCCATGATAATACAGGTTTGGACAATGGCTATGTGGTGAAGGGTTCTCTTGTATAGCCTTGTTCCATTGTAGTGGTGGTTCGAGGGTCATGGCACGGCTACACTTTGTGGGTGAGAACAAAACCTGATCTGGTCACTGCTACCTTTTAGAAGACTTGTAAAGAAACATTGTGGAACATGTGACCTGACTTGACCCATCTTTGTAATCATTAAAGGCTCAGAAGACAAGCGTCAACCTTCTTTTGCGGATAAAATGTTTGGTACCATCTAAGGAGAAGACATCGCTCCCAGTACACGCCATAATGCTAGCAATGTGTATACTGTTTTGAAGCATTTACCTATACTTGCCCATACCTATAGGGCCCATATATCTGGTTTAGACCAAACTTAAGCTATTTATTTTTCAACTATCTTTTTGAACTAGCCCATTTTGTTTTTTGAGTTTTGATACTGGTTTAATTTTGCACCCCAATACGTATATTAGGTGTTTGTTTGTTTCATTCTTGCACGGTTAAGTAATCTGTTGGTTACTGTTAAAGCAGACCTGTTATGCAAAATCGACTTTTCAGAGGTTCTAACCGTGTTATAGTTGTTTCCTCTTCTAGGTTCTAACGTGTTATAGTTGTTTCCTCTTCTCATTTACCCTCTAGGAGTTGTTTTTGGAGTGATTCGTGCATGTTTGAGCAATCTTTAATCGCTTATTTTCAAGACGCCATATTGTCGATCAATCCTCGTTTTCACCACCACCAGCGACGCCCACTGTGATGTGCTTACGGCATTCTTCAATTTTATTTTTTTAATCCGTGATACATGTAGGATTCGGTCGTCATTTTGGTACAAATGAAAAAAAAAAAATCTGCTACTTGCTAGCGTGATCTGCAGCTAGCATGTGAACCACACACTTCCTGATTATCAGACAATAAAACACTTTATAACTAGATTGAGACAGCGTGCAGCGGATATTTTCCTCTCAAGAGCTTCTTATACAGTATATCTGTACTGGGGCAAGACAAATTTTCCTCAAATACAAATTTTCCTCAAATACATTTGAATGCATCAAGGGCAGCTTCAGTGGAGTGGGAGGTTCATCTTTCCACTGCCTCTGCAAAAGTCTGCTTCCTTTGGACTTGGCACAGCCTTGTGAAACACTGCAAAACTGGACCTGCGGTTTTCCAAAGCAGCTAATGTGGTGCATAGAAAGGCCAACATTTAGACATAAGAGTGACTTTTCAGATTTATTCTATTATCATTTTCCACTAGGGATGATTAATAATAATAAGAATAATGACATTGCAATTTTAATAATCTTAATTTGTATTTCCCAAAGGTTGTAATTATTTAGGTCTTATCATAGACTATATATATATAAATGGACATAGGAAATGAGCATGGGCGCACTTCCGGCTCCATTGACTCTGGTTCCAGTTCTCCCCGTAACTGCTGCTGTCAGGCTCGTTATTTTGGTCTTAAAATGTTTGTATTAATCCACTCTATATGATCCTGGTGTTTTTAGTTGGCTATTTTGTCTGTAAATCAAGATATGAACTTTAATAACAGACCAATGAGGCACCTTATTTCTCTGAGGTCGCTCCCGCTAGCTTTAGCAACAGGCTTGATTGACAGCTTTGCTAAGCGCCCACTCCCTGCTAAACCAGTGGTGCGGGCGGGAAGGGGCATTACCTTCAACAGCCTTGCTCTGATTGGCTCTTTGGTTGCTATGAACTTGGCTCCAAATTCGCCCCTATAACTGCTAGCCTGGGATGTCATTTGGCTGGAGCTGAATGCTATGGGTGACCTCCCATAGTTCACTTCTTTATACTGTCTATAGTTTCTATACAGAGAACAAATTGTCATGTTTCAAATGGGTGTTATTAAGTGTGTAACTCGCTAAGCTTGTAGTTTAGACCTCTTTGTTAATATTTACAGCAATTAATAATTTTGCACCATTAAAGCAACTGTACCTGATTTCAAACTATAAGTCAGGAACATGTTTTAGTTTGAACTTTTAGCCCCGCCCACTTAGTCTTTTCTGCTGCTGTGATATTACCATGACACAGAAACACTCCAATCTCTGCTACAATTTGTCTCTTTATCACTGTTGAAAATGCACCATGAGAGAGAATCGAGTGTCTGGGATAGTGACTGGCAGTTGGTGTCCCATAATTCTTAGTAACAATGTGCATGAATGAAAAAGATGTCCTTGTTAGGAGATTCTGCATTAATCATTACTTGAGAAAATGCTATGGAAAATTAATTGATTATATTTTAGTCTTACTTAGCAGCTTTTACCAAACAACACATGATGTAAAGAGCATGTATCTTGACATGAATAAATTAAAATCAGATACAGGCCCTTTGAGTTTTGTATGCAAATTTAATCACTATGTTGATGTCTTATAAGTTGCAATGGTATTGCAATGGTATATTTTGGTAAGATTGTTCAACCTAAATTACTTTTCATGTTTAAGATCCTATATTACGCAAAAATGACTTGTGTGAGCTTTAAGCCATGTTATAATGTTGTTACCTCCTCCAAAACATCCCTGGAGTTGTGTTTTGTTTCATTCACACATGTTTGAGTAATGCTGCATTATTAGGCTCTTTACAGCATTATTAGGCTTTTTACATCTCCAAAGCTCAAAATACTTTTTCCACCTTGTGATGTTATGAAGTGGTAGTTTTGAGCTTAGTTTTGAAGTGAGCAACTAGAGATTGGCAATTCCAAGGTTGAAGTTATCCAAATGATTCTCGTGAAGGTGTATGGAGTTTAAAAACAAAGTGAAGCGCTTCCTCTATTACCTCAGAGAGAAGAACCCAGCCTAAATACACATGTTAAACATCTGTGAATGAAACAAAACACAACTCCAGGTATGTTTGTGATGAGGAAACAACATTATAACATAGATCAGAAAATACAATAATATGGGTCCTTTAAAAGGGGGTCAAGGTTGTCCCATCAGCCCACTTCTATTCACTCACAAAGTACTTTTACCTGCCTAGAGCATTTTGGCTTTGTCTCTGCTGCCCCTCCCTGCCTGTCTGTATTTAAGTGGCCACATTTTAGTCCAGTGAACAAAATGTACAGAGTAAATTATTGATCAAACCATTCACCAGACACGTGGAGTCTCCAGAGTTGAAACAAAGAGGTGAAATTGTGGTCAGATGAAAGTTGAAAAGACAAGACATGTGGTACTGAACATGAGGTCAGTTTGAGTACACTGACATGGTAAAACAGAGTAGTTCTTTTCACTTTTTTGTAGTGATTTGATATACACTGACGGTATTTTTTGTAATTTTTTTTTGCATACTTCTGATTACACTATTGATTGGCAGATACAAGTATTCATGTATCAATCTTCTTAAAAATATGAACAACAGAACTAGTTCATTTGAAACTGTATAAACTGCAGTGGTCCAAAGTTATTCCTCACTTACCCTATGCATTCCGAGCATCCTAATTATTCACTGCAATGACTTTATAAGCGCTTTTCACAACTCTCAGAGACCAGAGCGGAGTTTTGCCACATCGATAAAGCTAACAACAATTAGCATGCTGATTATCAAACAATTAAACACTTTTTTTGACTCAAGAGCGGCTTCAATATATCTGTACTGGGATAAAATAAATTTGGCTCAAATATATGGGAAAAATCGGGTACAGGGTTTTAATGGTATTTTAATAACGGTATATGAAAAATAAAATCCACAAATGTAAAAGTCCAGATATCCTGCTTACTCATCCAACCACACTACAAATATGAATAATTATAGATATTTTGCCTGTCCACATTTCATTAATTCGCACACAAACCCTGCATATTTTGGCTGAGTTCTTCTCTCAAACAGAAAACACTCTATTCCACCTTGTGATGTCATGTGGTAATACAGGAAGTGCTTCCTTTACACCTTTACTAGAATCATCTGAAATTGCCAATCTCTACTGAACTAAAGGTAAATGGTAGCTTTTAACTTGAAAACTACCACTTCATGACATCACAAGATGGAACAGAGCATTTTGAGGTTTGGAGATGTAGACAGACTAATATTAAAGGATTACTCAAACATGTGTAAATGAAACAAAACACAACTCCAGGTATGAGATGAGGTAACAACATTATAACATGGCTTAAAGCTCACAAGAGTCAATTTGGCGTAATATAGCTTTAAACAGCATCTTTTTTAAGGCAGGTACCAAAAATATTCCAAGCTAGAAACTTTCCTTTTGTGAATTTGTTGAACCCGAAGACACTTTTTCCCTAGTGCCTACTTGACTTGTCAGCAGAAAAATCCCTTCTAGCTACATGGAGGTTTTTTGAAATTTGCATAACTATTACAAAGCCATTAGACTACGTCGTAATCACTGGAAGAACTTACTTTATTTTCCTCCATAAATTTCATGGTATGTTTGTAATATGATAATGACCAGTGGACTTTCCATTTGCTTGTGCAGAAATGCTGGACTCCAACAACCTGGAGACGTTTGAAGGTCTTCCCAACAGTTCATCCTACCACACGTTTCTTCTGGACGAGGAGAAGGGGAGGCTGCTGGTGGGAGCCAAGGACCACATCTTCTCATTCAACCTCCTCAACATCAGCCAGGAATACACACAGGTACAAAGCCACGCTTGAAACATGGCCTACACCAACTCTTAAGACCACGTACTACCATGAAATGATCAGGGGTAGAAAATGGAAAATGTGGGTAGTGTTGGGTTTGCATGCAAGCTTTTGGAGTGCGTTGCCCAATTGTCAGTGAACGAACTAATAATTTAACCCTAATATAACGCTATCTCTGAACATGTGATTAGACAGTGCCAAAATTGCCATAAAATCACATTACAGCCCTAGAGACAAAGTGACTCATTTCATTTCACAAAATTTGGGACAAAAAAAAGACAACAGAAACACAGAAATAAAGCAAGTTTGAACCAGAATCAGGTCTAGAAAGGGCCTACAACAGGACTCAGAAGTCACACTATATTGATCAGGGCTGCGCAGTATTGTACCAATCAATTACGACAATGGTCTCATTTAAAATCAAATCTAATCAGTGGCTTTAAAAGATGAGACACAAAACAGAGTTCTTTCACTCCTTTTGATAGTTTAATTGTGTCATATAATTTCAATTTAAAGCCAGAGAATGTAACAATTTAGTCCAAAAAAGCATGTTTTATATATAATTGTTATGTTTTTTATTGCACAAAAAACATAAGTCTTTACTGTGAGTGGGCTTGCATCTCCACAAACCCAATTCTTCTTTGACCTGGGACCTCCTCCTGCTTGTTACGATGGAAATGTTATTCTACAGTATGACAACATATCTATCTCTATGGAGAATGTTCCGAAGTATGGTTTTAACTTTCTTTTTCAATGGAATCATGCAGGTGACGTGCCACCTTCAGAAAGTTACATACTGTACGTTTAAATTATCACTCACATCATGGTGATCGTATATTTTTCTTATAATCAAACTGTCATAAAATTGACAAATTTTGAAGTTGGAAGTTCTAAGAAGGACCAAATCAAGTAAAGCCTATAAATATAAAGCAAAAGACTTCAGTGTACAACCAGAAGCGACCCACGTCCCACAGTTTGAGAAGCACTGCAGTTAGTCAGTAGATCAGATGTCTGGGGACTGCCTTTTTTGGTTCTAAAGAAAAGTACTTCATAAATATTTCAACAAGACCCTAGCGTGTACATGTTTTGAGCTGCCACACCTGGATAAATAATGGAGGAAAGTGAAACAAAGTGTTCAACAAATCTTTTTTTTTTTTTTAAATCTTAAGTTATTTATATTTTATTGACCTGGTTTTGTCTGATCTGTGCTTTTTGCGTTGCAGATTTCATGGTTGGCCGCGCCGAACAGACGGGATGAATGCAAATGGGCAGGCAAAGATCTATTGGTAAGCAAAATGTCTCCTCGTGGTCTATAATTCTGTCAATAAATCCATGCTTGTGACCTTTGGAACAGGTACTCTGCATTAGTGACCACACACAAGGGCAGGGACATAGAAGAAGACACTACCAGTTTGGACACACCCTCTCATTCAATGTTTACTACTTTCTACATTTTATATACATTTGGAAGACATCACATATATGGTGCAAGATATATGGAATTATGTGGTAAAGAACAAAAAGTTAAATAAATCAAATAAATATATTTTTTTTATATTTTATATTCAAATCCTCTGTGTAGCCACCTTTTGCTTTGTCGACAGCGCTGCAAACCTTTGGCCTTCTCTCAATGAGCTTCATCGTGAAGTCTCCTGAAATGGTTTTCACTTCACAGCTGTGCCTTCTCAGGTTCAAGAAATGCCAAAAACTGCAAATCAGTGTTCAAAGTAAAGGATGATTAAGTTTTGAGTTATTTTGAGTTTATTTTTTTGTTTAATTCATTCCATATGTGTCCATTTATACTTTTGATGCCAGTTAGAATCTACAATGTAAATAATCGCGGAAATAAACAAGAAAAATAAATGAAAAAGTGTGTCCAAACTTTTGACTGGTAGTGTATATACAGTAAGGACAGAACATAGTAAGGTTGAAAAAAAAATACATTAATGTCCTTAAGCTTATTTGCTTAACCTGTGGTGCATACAAAACAGGAATGTCAAATACCCTTGCACTTTCTTTAAAGGTCCACTATGTGAGTTTTCTGTTGTAGTGTCCTTCATCTGCTTGTCTCTATGGTGATATAACTGTTTTGCCTGGAATTCTCCACAGTATAGAATTAAACTCCATGGAGACAAGCAGATGACACCACCAGACTAAGCTACTGATCTACCGTTGCCCATTCAGTGGGCAGAGTGCTCATCCTCTGATCCAAAGATCAGTGGTTTGAATCCCATTTCTAACATAACATTAGATTGGTGGCAAAAGTGGTCAGATCCCATGGCCTCAGAGTTTGGTGGTGCACTTGTAGCTCATCCAGATGAATACTGTTGTTGTGTCCTTGGGCAAGATACTTAGCCCACCTCGTACACAGTTTGTGTATACACATGTATGTGTGTGTGAATGGATGAGCAGTTCCTTCATGTAAAAAGTTACAGGTCAGATCTGTGGAGAGGCAAATCCTTTAAAGTTGTTCCCTCATCAAAAACATGCCTGAAGAGGTTTTAGATGTCACTTATACATATTTGAGTAATCTAACGATCTCTCCTGAAATCTTCAAACCCTCCTTACAGTTAGCAAGATCGATCAATAAGCCTGTCCAAAGCTCAGGCCACAAGCCAAGTAAGCTTGCTAACTGAGCTTGAGTAATGAATAAGATTGAAACACTAAATGCAAAGCACTAACATCTCCATTGAGTTAAGCAGGTGACTGACCCCTCACCAGAAAATGACATAGTGCACCTTTAATTTCCAGTTAGCAGCTTAGTATACAACTGAATAACATGATACATTCTTGAACAAATATCATTGCTAATAAAAAGACTCTATACACACAGTGGCAATACCAAGTGATTTTCAGACTTACCACTGTTGACATATCCAATCTGTCCAAGTACAACAACACCAACACGGCCTAATCTCCAAGGCTAAGATTAAGACCATCATTTGACCTTAATCACCATCCGCTGTACTCTCTGAACTGCATTTGACCCACAGAGGGCGCCCTGGGACCCATACGCATTCACTGGGACAACCGCTGCTGTGTTCAGATAATGAGAGTCATATTTGTCTGGGATCATCCGCATTAGTGGGATTATGTTATTAGACTGGAAAGTTTCGGTAAGGCCACAATACGGAATTCCACTGCACGAGAATTGGGACAGGAGTTTCCAGACAAGGCGTTCTGCAGACGGGCTGTGTAAGAAATTCAACAGTGTTCAAACATTCGGAGACAGAAGGACAACAGAGCTTACAATGTTTTTGGTTAAAGGTGCACTGTGGAACTTTTCTGGTGAAGGGTCCATCACCTGCTTCTCTCCATGGAGATGTTGCCTAGAATGTTCCACAGTATGACATTTACACTTTATCTCTATGTAGACAAGCAGGTGACAGCACAGGTCACAGGTCAGATCTGTGGAGAGGCGAGCTCACTCACAGTGCATGTTTTTAAATACGATAAAAAATAAATGTAATTGATTAAATGCAAAATGGATATGTTTAATGCCATACTGTGGAACCCTCCAGACAAAGCAATAACATCTCCATGGAGACAAGCAGGTAGCAGACCCTCCACCAGAAAATGTACACAGTGCACCTTTAAGGTGGCACCAAATGATAATCACATTTTAGGGTTCAAAGGTCAGCTACATATTAAATGTTACGAGTCTATGTTTAAAGTTTTATAAAATAAAATGATCTATATGTATCGAAAATAAGTAAACTATTCTGAGCCATCATTTGATGTTTACAAAACACACACGTTGGGGAGCACTTTGTAACTTTTGTGCTGGATTGTCCATAACCTACTAGATTTTTTTACTTTACCTGAAATGTTTCACATTATGGCATTAAACTTGTCTATTTTGGCTTTAATCAGTTTAAGGTGTTTTAATTGCAAAAAAAAAAACAACAACAAAAAAAATCAAAACAAAAAACAACAATAACAACAAAAAAAAAACATGCATTCTTACTTTGAGTGGTGGCTGTAATCAGTTTAAGGTGTTTTAATAGCAAAAAAAACCAAAACAACAAAACAACAATAACAACAAAAAAAAAAAACATGCATTCTTAGGGGGGCCTCGCCTCTCAGCAGATGTGACCTATAACTTGATCTGGTGGTGTCATCTGCTTGTCTCCATGGACACATCAAAACTGAATGAAATACTATGGAACATTCCAGGCAAAGCAATGACATCTCCAGACAAGCGGGTGATGGACGCTCCACCAGTACATCATTAAAGCAACAGTGACGAGATGGTGATGTTTTTCATGCATGGGTTCCCTCACTGTATCACAGTGTATCTGGACAACTTCAAGCATGTGTCCTCTTTGTGTTCCCTCTGCAAACATCAAGCATTGGTTGAATACTGGGCCTTCAGGGAGTCGTTTTAGACCTGAGGAGATTGTGCAGGAAGCGGTACAGAGGAGTGTGAACCTGCATATCTGTGTTGTACGACCCATAGCCTTACGTCACATGGCTATTTTAATCCCTCCACTGTCCAGATTAAATAACACAGCGCTTCAGGCAGGGTTTCCCCTGCTCCCTGCACTATTTGGCTCCTATTCATCAGCTGCTTGGAAACTGTCAATGAGACGCCCATTTTTCCATTACATTTAAATGCTATGTATATATTATTACAGTATGTTGTGTACAGTTGAATGTGTACAGTTCTTTATGAAGTCTGCCACATGCACAAATTAACATCTAGTTGTGAAAGTAGAACTGATTTGCATCTGTTCAGTGTCTATATATATGATAATGACAAGCTATAGTTGTGAAGTATGTCAATTCTATAATCTACAGAGGGATTAAATAGAATAAATTGACTCAATATTCAATGAACGTGAACAGATTATGCAAAATATCCATTTGAGCTATTTACCTTGTTGTTGTTTCCTCCCCAGAAATATTGCTTCATTCACACATATTTATAATCATGTTCACCCCCAATTTACACCAAAGCACCACATTACGTGTAAATCCCAGAGATGTTGCCTGATTCTGAACACATGTAAACTCTTGGTTTCAATTTTCTTGAAAAAATACGTTTTCATATTGTTTTTGATTATTTCAGTACTTAAAGTGGAACTAAACACTTTTTTCCTGTTACTAAACTGTTTATCGTGTTTTAATAGTATTCTCTATTATCTACTGTTCCTAGTCATTTTTTGGTAACTTTACTGCAAACTACACAACCAGTCATGACTATTTACATTGTAGATTCCCACTGAAGGCATCAAAACTATGAACAAGCACATATGGAATGCAGTAAATAGAAAATAAACTCAAAACTTGTTTTAGATTTTTAAAACATAATCACCCTCTGCTTTGATCTCTCCTTTGTATTTTTGCATTTCTTGAGCCTGATAAGGCACAGCTGTGAAGAGAAAACCATTTCAGAAGACGTCATCATGAAGCTTATTTAGAGAAGGCCAAGGGTTTGCAGCACTGTCGACGGGGCAAAGGGTGGATACTTTGAACATCTGAAAAAAAAATATATTAAAAATATATATTTATATTATTTATAAGTGATTTAACATTTTTTCTTGGCTACACAATTCCATACATCTTGCTTCATATATTTGATGTCTTCTGTGTGTATATAAAATGTAGAAAGTGGTTAACATAAAGAAAAAATACACTGAAAAAGAAGGTGTGTCCAAACTTTTGACTGGTAGTGTAGGTGAATTTGCAGCTTTCTGTTTAAAAATGCCTAAATCTAAGTTTGTGCTGCCTCCAGTGGCCACTGCAACTTCCAGTAGTTGGTGACATCACATAGGACCTGGTTACAGCCAGGTTTTTCCAATTACAAACACCTGCAGGGGCGGGGTTTAAAATGTGGATACCTGTTAGCCCAATTACTGCTCCTTATACCTCAAGACTCCCCCTTCTCCTGTTATGGTCATGTTGCGAACAGCCATGTTGCTTATATTATTTCAATGTGGAGGAAAGAAAAATATTCATTGCAACTTATCAGACTGCTCATTCACCAACTCAAAGGTCGGCATGGGCAAGACACTTCACCGATCTTGTTTATTATGGATGTGTGAGGGAGTGATTGGTGGAGCTCTCAGGGGCTGATGGTGCTAATTGGCCTTTCATTGGACTACCCCAGGGCAGCTGTGGCTTCAGAGATAGTTTATAGTGATTGAATAATAACTTCATTGTAGCACTTTGTGAAATTTGTTAGGCGTGTAAAGCACAAAACAAGTGAAAGGTACCATTAATATTACAGAGTCAGCAGTAACCTCCAGTCTCTCTCTCTAAAACCTTCAAATCAAAACCTTACTCCTAGAAATCTAGGAGTAATAATGGACTCAGACTTGAACTTTAACAGCCACATCAAATCAATAACATCTGCAGCTTTTTACCATCTAAAAAACATTGCAAAAATTAAAGGTATACTGTCAAAACCAGACGGCCTGCTCTCTGGTCTCTCCAAACGAGCTTTAAGACAGCTGCAGTACATCCAGAACGTTGCTCCACGGGTCCTGACTAGAACCAGGAAGTACGAGCACACAAGTCCTGTGCTCAGTTCTCTGCACTGGCTCCTGTGGCTCAGAGAATAGACTTTAAAGCAGCTCTGCTTGTTACAAGTCTCTTCATGGCCCAGCGCCAAAGTACATCTCCCACATGTTAGTGCATGGCCCAGCGCCAAAGTACATCTCCCACATGTTTAGTGACACTGAACCATCTCGCACTCTGCGAAGGTCTTTCTTATTCCGTAAAGCACTTCGAATTACTTTGTGTACAAATTGCGCTGTACAAATAAACTTCCATTGCCTTGCCTACTACCTAGTGCATTCCCATATCTTTTCTTGCCTTTTTTGCAAGTGAAGATGTCATGTAGAATGTCCTTATGTCCTGTGAAATCAAACAAACAGCAAAACAACTATCAGCCTCTGACCCAGTTTAGTGTCCTGCAGCTAGGCCGCTCATGCATACAGCTTTTCTCTCTCTGAATATATGATGACGGACCGGACCACGTGCACCAGCGGCACGGGGAGCACGCCATATGTGTTCTAGTCTGTACCATAACAGCCATCTTAACCCTCCAAACCTCATCCTCCAAGCTGCAATGACTAAGCACAATCCTGGAGAACTCAAATCATGCCCTTTAATCTGATTATTAGGATTGACTTCCCTTATTTTGCAGTCTTACTTGATCCCGTATGGATTTCGCGGTCATTCCGACAGGGGATTACGAGATTCCAGGATGCCAGTGCAAAGAAAAGCATTTTTTTCCTAGGATAAACAAAAACAGATGGGATTAAATTCGAGGAAGGAAAATTCGCCAAGTGCCGTCTGGTATTACAGCCTGGGGATTGACGGGTTTGTTGAGGACGTAAGAGGAATGGCACGCATCTGAAACTAGATGAAATGATAATAGGATAATAGGCAGCAGTTTTCAATGTTTTTATACGTATATGTGTGTTTCTGGGTATCATCAGATCTCTCAGATTAAAATGAAGTGAAATTTGGTCTTTTTTCCTTTCAGTAAGCGGTAAGAAAACTACAGTCCTAACTAAAGATAGACCGATATATTGGTTGGCAGCTATATTAGCCAAATATTTACACTTAGGATATTGACTATCGACCTTAAAGGCCCCGTCTTACGCAAAATTGACTCTTGTGAGATTTAAGACATGTTATAATCTTATCTCATCAAAAACATACCTGGAGTTGTGTTTTGTTTCATTCACACACGTTTGAGTAATCCTTTATTATTAGTCTGTCTACAACTCCAAAGCTCACAATGCTCTGTTTCACCTTGTGATGTCATGAAGCGGTAGTTTTCAAATGAACAGCTACCTTTTGCCTTTTGTTCAGTGAAGATGGGCAATTACGGGGCTGAAATTATCGATTTGATCGTAATGAAGGTGTATGGAGTTTAAAAATACAGCACTTCCTGTATTGGCACATGACATCACAAAGTGGAGTGTTTTCTGTCTGCCTAAATTTGCAGGGTTGTGTGTTAAACATGTGTGAATGAAACAAAACACAACTCCGGGTATGTTTGTGAAGAGGAAACGACATTATAACATATTTCAGAAAACAGCATAATATGGGCCCTTTAAAGTGGATCTAAACACTGACATTTTTGTGCTACTTAACTGTGAATATGGTGTTTGAATAGCATTGTAGCATTTGGCAACTTTAGCGCAAACTAGACAAATTTGGTACATTGTGGTCAAAAACATCTAAAACTGTGTGTGTGCTCCAGTGGCCTCTACAGTTTCAAGTACTACGTGACATCACACAGGACTGCCCTGATTACAGCCAGGTGTTTCTGATTACAAACACCTGGCTGCAGGGGCGGAGTTTGAAGTGTGGATACCTGTTAGACCAATCACACTGTTCCTTATACCTCCAGACCCCGCCCCTCCTGCTCACTCTCCCCTTTAGTCCCTCAGGTACTGCTCAGTTTAGCAGCTCTATTTGAAATTTGGTTGTGGGCGGAGCTTAGGTGTTTAGTCCAACTTTAAAGGGCCTGTACCTGACTTTAAACCGTGAGAGAGGAACATGTTTCAGTGTGAACTGTAGCCCCGCCCACTTAGTCCGTTCTGCCGCTGTGATATGGCAGCATGACACAGAAGTAACTGTCTGGGATAGTGTCAGGCAGTTGTTTCCCATGATTCTTAGTGAGCAATGTACCTGATTGGGTGAAAGTGAGTGACCCTCTCTGTAACTTCTCTATTTGTTAAGCCCTTTAAATCTCAAGCAGAGACCAATACTTTATTTGGACCAACCCGTTCCTTGAAAAATATTAGTGATGGGATTTACGGTCCTTTGATGGAATCTGAATCTTTTGGATCCGTTCATTTTAAAAGGCCGTTCACAAGACTGGCTCTTTTACGATTTGGAAGCCAATGTGAGAACTGAGAATTTTATCTACTAACTAATCACAGAAAGAAATGACCAATGCTCAGATCTGTTTAAAATGGTTCAAACTGAGAGTGGGAGAGTGTTTACCCTTTGAAATGTTGAAAATCCAAATAAAATGTTGTACAGAATTATATATTTTGGGCAAAATTATCAAAATTGACTCAATTGGCTCAAAAATATCGACTGTCACATATCAGCAATCACTTTCTTTGCATTCTAAACAATCAGTATCAGCATCCACCATGGAAAAAAAAAGTCCTAATCCTATTTATGCATTTGTTTTTCAGAGGGAGTGCTCAAACTTCATAAAGGTCTTACAGCCGTACAACCACACACATGTTTACGCGTGTGGGACAGGAGCCTTCCACCCCGTGTGCACCTATCTGGAGGTGGGACGCAAGCCAGAGGTAAGGCATAAGGTCACGCACTGTAATTAAAACTCACTAATGACTTTTATTTTCGAACGTGATTGCTAGTCATCATCTTATCTTTTAGCAAGCCAAATGTAAATGGATCCGCACAAAGTCACAGTATATTAACCCTGCTTATTAAAGCCGCACTGCGTAACATTTTAGCCAAAAAACGGACTGAAATAAGAGCATGTTTGTGAGTTGTTTGTGTGTGTTTTATGGCCATGAAAGAAACATGCGTCCTTACTGTGAGCGGGCTTGCATCTCCATAAACCTAACTCTTACTTGGCCTGGAGGGGGGCTTCCTCCTGCTTGTTTCCTTTGGCTATGACATAAAATCTATCCATCTCCATGGAGAATGTAAAATCCAAAGTATGGTTGTATCTTTTTATTTCCATAGAATCATGCAGGTGACGCGCCACCTTTAGAAATACACAGTGTTGCTTTAACATGTGAGATGTGAGATGGCTGCGTTTCCGTGTAGCTGTCTACTGCAGTTCCATAGTATATTTTATTATTTTATTTTATTTATCTTTATTCATACAGGGATACAAATAAGTATTTAAGTCCATTTAAAACATTAATCCAATATCCAATTTTGCTCGTCCTTGAAATATATTCAATTTTTGTGGAGCAAAACAGCCAAAAGCCCTTTTTCCCATCTCAGTTCTGGTGCGGCCAGTCCTTAGATCCTTAGATCCTTAGATCCTTAGACTTAAACAATCATGTGATCTTCTATTAAATGCTTCCGTGTCAATGATTAACAAGCAGATGAGATATCCTGGCAGTCTGTGAAGTAGTCCCTTATAAAAACAGTTCATACAGTGGTTGTCTCTTCTAAAAAATAGTGATGGCCAACTTACTTTTTCATAGAGAGAACAGTGATGGGTTTTAAATTCATCACCTGTTATGAAAAGAATGAATAGCTATTTCTATATTGAAATTACTTTCATTAATCATTTTTAAGTCTGCAACAAACTAAAAGTGAAAAGGCAGCATTTCTCGTTTTCCTATTGCATCACTTCGCTGCTGCCTGGGTTCATGCCTGACTGTTGAAAATGCCTTTAAACTAAGTCAGCCTTACAACTGTGCCTCCTACTCATTAGCCAGCTGTTTGTCACTTACACAGAGCGCAGCATACCGACGTTTCCCTTAACAAACCACATAACTTCCGCTCTCTTTTTTCCCAGGACGGCGTATTCCGGTTGGAGCCCCACATCGAGAACGGTCGTGGGAAGAGTCCGTACGATCCCCGGCTCACCACGGCCTCCATGCTCATCGGTGAGTGTGTGCGTACGAGCCCATATAAAAGCGCGGAATGCCTAGAAAACACCCTCAACTTACCCTTTCATCTCCCTGTATGCAGACAGTGTAAAATACGTGTTAATGACAAACCCAGGCATTCCGCGCGTCTGTTAAAAAAAAGAACGTTGTATTTGCAAACTCCTAACCCGTCATCGGCACCGCTGTTAAAGGCTATTTTAATCGGAGGGTACCATAGGAGGGAGTGTGAAACAGATGAGGTTCAGTTACGTTTGCTTTGTGACGTTTTTGGCAAATGAGAGCGTCTTTCGGCTCAATTGCCAAGTCGTATTGTGTTATATCACGGCGTTTAACCCACCAGATGGCAATTTTCCAGTCCATCACCTCGGATTTTCCCCTTTTGTTTGGAATTTGTTTTCTGACCTGGCTCTCCGTTGGGCCCTCGTCCTCCGTCGCCAGTCATTGTCAACCTTAGGAAACACAATATTAGCGCCTCTGATCAAATTCATAGTAACGAAGGGGACTTTATGATAGCGTTTGTTGGGAATGAGTTGTTTTTTAGCGTATACTCATTCAGTTTAATGTGATTTCTACACGTTTCTTACAATGTACTTTACTTTTATTTATTTATTGATTGATTATTTTTGTAAAATTAAAAAGTGGACATATATAATTTAAAACTTTTTACATTTCTTTCACTTTTTTGGGGTAAAAATATGGGCAAAAGATACTTATTTGAAACACTGAGAGGGCACGAGAATTTTTGTTAAGGCAACTTTCCTATTTAGGTAGTGTTGTAAAAGAAAGAAATAAAAAGTAAAAATTGATTTTCAAGATAAAACTGAAATAACAGGACATAACAAAAGCAAAAAAATAACACAAAAGCAAAGATTTAAACACAAAAACTCAAAACAGTCAAATATAAAAGACAAATATAAACCAAAACCATGTCATCACTTGAATTTTTAGATTTTTCATTCAAATTATCATGTACTTTTATAGAAAAAAATCCAACATCTGTAAACAGTGAGAACAGAAATGTATATCCCATTTTTGCTTCTAATTATTAAGGCCATCCATAGACGTTTGTATTTTTCCGCTATGTTTCACACCATATTATTGTCTCGTGCTCTCGGAGGATACATGCCTCACCTGCCACCAAACAATCTGACAGCATTTAACACGAGCCTCTATAGGGACCTGTGTATTTTGAACCCCCACACTCATGTTGTTCTGCACAGATGGGGAGCTGTACTCCGGCACGTCAGCCGACTTCATGGGCCGTGACTTCGCCATTTTCAGGACCCTCGGGAAGCATCATCCAATCAGGACGGAGCAGCACGACTCCAGGTGGTTAAATGGTAAGAACAATGTGTGTCTTGTCATGCTAGATAAAGTACGTCGCTGGGTTTCACATGTCGTCCCTAAAGCGGATTCTGGCAGGGATTTGAATAGATGGGAATAAATAAAATGAGGGAAAATCTAAGATAATTATTTTGACTGACTTAATATAAACAGTTAGGGGCAGAGGTTAGAGAGAGATTTACTATTGTTAATCTCCTTAATTGTATAAATAATGAGTTATAACTAGGGCTGGGCAGGTTAACCCGTTTACTCAAAAAATCATTAATCACGATGAATTATTTTGAAGTGCGTTAACGCGCAGTCAAAAACACAGGATCAAAGGTCTGTGAGCCGCCGCGCTCGCCTTTTCCTCTCTCTCTCTGCTCAGCACATACACACATGTGAGGGGGCGGGTCCTCTGTGTCTCTGCACTAACATGAGGACGAGAGCCCTGCTGTACAGAGAGCGCGACAGAGATGACTCCAAGTGCGTTTTTAAACTTCCCAAAAAGAGTCAGTGATCACAGAGAAACGGCCGCTAAAGTCTTTAAAGCAAGATTAACCAGGACAGGACAGGTTCAATAACTTTCCAATCCTATGTTTGAATGCACACATTAGAAAACAATAAAATAGGTTAATACTGAGCCTTTTAATATTATTTGGATTTTATTCACTTATAAATAACCTGGTCCCAGATACATTGAAAACATTGAAAAGTCAAAACAGCAAAGCACTGGGTGAATACTGCAGTACAATTATTTTACCACTTGGGCAAAGTGGTAAAATAAAGAGCTATTTAGGAGCCAAAAAACCCTTATTATATTGTTATTTGACCTTTGCACACATCATGTGATTCATTATGATCAATCGCAATTTAAGCATGTGATTTAACAGCAATTAAACACGTTAATGGTTGCCCAGCTCCAGTTACGACATACACTTTGTAAAGGCTCTGTTTTCCATTTATTTGAGGGAGATGTGTGTTACCCCAGTACAGATATATTGTACAAGCAGCTCTTGAGGTCAAAATAAGTCCACTAATTGTAGAGTGTTCGTTAATCAGGAAGTGATTCTCCACACTGTTCTCTGAAAGCTGTGAAAAGTGCTCATAAACTCATTGCGGTGAATAATTCGGATGCTCACAATGCAAAAGGCATTTCAGTTTGGTCACTGGATAAACAGATATTGGGTTATGAATCTGGCCATAAAATGACAACACTTACCATTTGTGGGTTCTTGTAAAAATGGACACAAAAATGTCCACAAAGTCCACAGACTCTATTACACGGAGGATCCTAATTATTCACCGCATGTTTATAAGCGCTTTTCAAAACTTTCAGAGACCGCAGCGGAACTTTGCTATCACAGTTAAGCTAACAACAGCTAGCAAGCAAACCGTGCAGTTCCTGATACTCGTACAATAAAACGCTTTTCTGTTAGATGCAGATGGATGTGTGTGTGAGTGGGTGAGCGGTTCGTTGATGTAAAGCGCTTTGAGTGTCTAGAAAGTGGAAAAACGCTATATAAAAATGGGGATCTTTATGTGTCTAAATGCTACCTTGGCGTTTAACTGCGCATTCCCCAATGTGTACCCTGAAACCTAAAAAGCTACTAAGACCGTGAATGAACAGTTTGGATTTTCGGAAGCGCACTACCCCTGAACCTGTTGTATGTCCTGAGAGATCTAGTCCCGGTCCGGGGCGTAACGCGACCCAAAGCACCGTGCGACATATGGAAGAATAGGGCACAAAGCGTGGAAATGAGCGTATCCATCCGCCGCTGGTGCCAGATCGTGTCGTCATGGCAGTGAGGGGGCAGGGATGGGAGCTGCCGGGCCCATTCACACAGGCTTTTATTTATCTAGAGCCATTCATGAAGAGCGATTGGCAGAGGACTGGCATTCACTTGAACCATTGACAAGTTTGGTCAGAATGTGTGACAAGCCGAAAGAGCTGATTAGTTCCCCTTGTTGTTGGGGAGGAGGAAGATGAGCCTTAGAAAACATGCATGGTTTATACTCGTTTAGGAATAGGTTTATAATTTAGATTAGGAAATGGATTACGTTGGTTAATGTTAAGGTTAGGAAAATGGTTAAGGTTTGAGTTTGGTTGAAGGTCTTATATATTACGCAAAACTGACTCTTGTGAGCTTTAAGACATGCTTTAATGTTGTTACCTCGTCAAAAACTTATCTAGAGTTGTGTTTTGTTTCATTCACACATGTTTGAGTAATTCTTTATCATTAGTCTACATCTCCAAAGATCAAAATGCTCTGTTCCACCTTGTGATGTCATGAAGCAGTAGTTTTCAAGTTAACAGCTCCTTTTGGTGTATAGAGTTTAAAAACACAATGGAGCACTTCCTGTATTACCAGATGACATCACAAGGTGGAACAGAATGTTATCTAAATCTAAAAATGTGTGAATGAAATAAAACACAGGTCCAGCTATGTTTTTGATGAGGAAACAACATTATAACAGATCAGAAAATTGCGTAATATGGGTCCTTCAAGTTTAGGAACAGGAAAACAGGTTAGGCCTATGCTCAGAGTGCGTTATTGTAACTAAAATGGTGGGATAATACCTGTTGTAAATATAAATGATAGTTTGACACCAATCAAGAAGCAGTTGATGAGGAAACGTTTCAAAATAAGTTGTAAATTACAGGAAGTAGAGAGTTCTAAAACATACTGATGGCATCATCAGAGAGAATTCTATCCAAAAATTCAGTACAATTTACACGCAAGAAGCACATTTATACTGATACTTTAACATTATTTCAACAAAATGAGGCCGTTTTCTTATATTTGTATTTGTCAAATAATAATTTATGTGTAGATTACAGTAGTTTTAGCCCACTGTATAACATGGTTGCTAAGGTAATAGTGAAGGAAGTGTGATGTCATAATTTTCGAAGTAAAAAAAAAAAAAAGACCAAACTGAGAATGAAATTGTTTTTTTGGTTTTTTTTTCATGATATTAAATATAATGATCTTAACCGTGTTTTAGTTAAATGGGTTGTAAAGAAACTCAGACTCACTGAGCACCTTCAAAAAACTGCTCAAAACTCACTTTTTCCTCATAGCCCCACAAACGACTGCTTCCTCACTACTTGTTTTGTCTGTCCTGAAGTGGTGGAAGTACTGTGCATAAGTACTAATTGTAGGTATCTGTACTTTACTTAAGTACATTTTAAAATGGATACTTTTTACTTTTACTTCCCTACATTTGAGAACAGCTGTCTGTAATTTGTACTCCACTACATTTTTGAAGTGGACTGAAAAGTGAACAAAATACAGCACACATCTGTATCAAAATCATTACATTTGAAGCTGTATTAGATCTCAACATCTGCGTGAAATACTTTTACTTTTTACCCTTATGTACATTTTTAAACGGGTACTTTAATACTTTTGCTTAAGTAGATTTTTCCATGTGATACTTTTACTTGAGTATTTTTTTTTTTTTTTATTATAGTACATGCTTGAGCAAGTTTCATTTACCACACAAAAGAACATTTTCAAATGATTAATTTAACATAATCAAATATACTCCATTGTCCCAAATGTAGTCTTTCTCTGTAAACTCAATAAATGGTTTTTGTGGGTATTCGTGAAAGATGAAAATATGATGTGTTGTGTTTGTATGTGTGCTATTATAGACCCGCGGTTTGTCGGAGTGCATCTCATCCCAGAGAGCGACAATCCTGAAGACGACAAGATCTACCTGTTCTTCAGAGAGAACGCCATGGACGGAGAGTACGCTGGGAAGGCCACCTACGCCCGCATCGGACAGCTCTGCAAGGTAACACTCAGAAACTGTATAAAGAACTGGACTAAGTGAGTGTGACGTCACCCATAACGTTCGGCTCCAGTCAAACGAAGCTCATCCAGGCTAGAGCAGTTATAGGGCGAAATTTGGAGCCGAATTCCATATTTGGAATTACGACTGAGTATCATAGCAACCAAAGAGCCAATCTGGAGTGAGACTGTTGAAGGTAACGCCTCTTCTCATCCACAACACTGATTTAATAGGAAACGGGCACTTAGCAACGCTGTCAATCAAACCTGTTGCTAACGCTAGAGGGAACAACCTCGGGGAAAGAAGGCGCCCGATTTGTCTGTTATTAATGTTCATATCTTGATTTAAGGACGAAATAGCGAAATAAAAATACCAGGATATAGAGTAGGTCAATATGAACATTTTAAGACCAAAATGACGAGCCCGAGGGAAGCAATTATGGAGAGAGTGGTGATGATTTTTCAGTAGAAAGTGAATTGGAGCCAGAGTCGATAAAGCCGGAAGCGCGCCCATGCTCACTTCCTATTAGGAATGCGGCGGCTAGCAGGTTAGCTATTTATATACACAGTCTGTGGTAACACTACTAGACCAAGTGCACTTAAAAAAAAGCATACATTTTCTACTGAAATGAAAAAAAAACAAAAACAAAAACAACAACACATCTATACACAATCTATAATATTCTTTAATAAATTAGGTAATATGTATAATAACATGAATTATTTTATTTTTTATTTAAATTTGGTTGGACGGACCAGGAAATATTATAGTTACAAATTGTTGCTTACACATGGTTCTCACCCAACATTTCTGATTGGATAAAAGTGTCTTGTCTCTAGTGGTAACTTACCTATGTTTCTTATCCAACAAAATGCCCTTTAAAGTATATGTGCGATGTCACTCAGTTTAATTTTTAATCACAAATAGCTACTTTTAATGTACTTCCGACAGAGTAAACAGTGTCTGCCTGTACTAGAAGAATTAAAAATCACTACTTTTTACTTAATACTATAACAGGAAGCATTTAACCCGTTAATACCCATTTCTGCGTAGCTTTCAGTGCCTTTATATATGCTTATTTTTAGCCCTGTGAAAGTGGTCTTTGTGGAGAAAAGATACATGCCAATAGCCCATGTGATCCTAATACCCAGGTTTGGCACGGATCGGCTCGGCCCCATTCAACTCAGAGGGGCAGCACTTCTAAACCCTAGTCTAGTTCGTTAAAGACTGTTCAGTATAATGCTATATTATTGGCATTTTAATATTAGCTGAAGTAATATCCACATTTAGGGCTGGGAACTGAAGCTCGGTTCCAAGTATGTCAATGAGCCAATACTACATGTCATGAGTACGGTCTGAGCCAACGAATGAAACAACAGGACTCAACAGGAGTCACGTTTTAACATAGGCCATGTGTCCAAACAAAACGCAGTGTATCATCGTAACGGTACAACAGAAGAGATGAAGGAACAGTGTGTCCAGAGTCACAACTTGTGTCGAAGAACACACCAAGTCTCCAGTGCTTAATAATACTGGCCATTCATTTAGATTAAAAAAAATATAGGCACAGAAAAAAGAACGTGTCAGGAGCTGGTATCGAAAAGCTGGTATCGTTATTGCAAGAAACCAATATGTGATAATATGTTTTTAAATTTGACAGTAAAAGAAAAAATGTAAATATGTCAAGTGGACCAGTGCTGTGGACCAGAATATATGGACTACGCCTACGCCTTCTACAATTTTTTTTTTTTAGATTTTAAATTGTTACTATGGATCATACCTGGCCGACTGACGGATTACACATTCATTTTTTTAAATTTGAGGGTTTTTTTCCATTTCCATAACCTATATTTTTTTGTGTTTGGCATGATAACCATTGCAACAGATTAAAAATTCAATATTTTCTTGTTATTAAATGTAACAGAACTTACAGAAAGAAAACATATTTTTGAAACCATCCACCATTTTCTTCTCACTGAACTGAAGAGTGCAAACAAATGGACAATGGGATTATGTTGTATTCAAATTGGCTTGATTAGCTACAATGTGAAGAATCTATAGGGTGGACCTCGGACAGGCGGCCCGTTATGTAAGGCCTGGTGATAATGTGTGATAATGGTGCGTACGTGAACTGAATAGCTCTTTTTAAAGCAGCAGATTGTTCAAACTGTGCTAAAAGTGATTAGGAACCACTACTAGAAAAAGTACATACTCATACCACCCCACTGATCTGAAGGTTCTGAGCGGTCAGATCCACTGACCCAGAAGTTGGAGGTGCGATTCCATCTCCCACAGATGAATGCTGTCGTTGTGTCCTTGGGCAAGACACTTAACCCACCTCGCCCCCAGTGTCTGCGTACACTGGCGTATGAATGTGTGTGTGAACGGGTGAGTGGTTCCGTGAAGTAAAGCTCTTTGAGTGCCTGGAAGGTGACGATTTACTTCTAAAAAGTACAATAACACTGCCGGTACAACTGTGCAGTATTACTACCGCTAATATTACAACCACTAAATGTTGCAATCCCTTCAATAATGATAAAAAAATAATGTATGTGTTGACAGAATGATTTGGGAGGCCACAGGAGCCTGGTGAATAAGTGGACCACGTTTCTAAAAGCTCGCCTCGTCTGCTCTGTGCCGGGGACTAACGGCATCGACACACACTTCGACGAACTGCGTAAGTAAATGAATTATTATTTTTAGGTAAATATATATATAAAAAAATATTTGCACCCATCAAAACCATAGCTGGAGTGTTTAAAGATCTGGAAGGGTTGCGATATACGTTTTAAAGGGCCCATATTACGTTATTTTCTGATTTATGTTATAATGTTGTTTCCTCATCGCAAACATACCTGGAGTTTTATGTTGTTTCATTCACACATGTTCAACACGCAAACCCTGCATATTTAGGCTGTGTTCTTCTCAAACGGAAAACATTCTGTTCCACCTTGTGATGTCATGTGGTAATACAGGAAGTGCTCTACTGTGCTTTTAAACTCCATACGTCTTCACTAGAACCATTTGGATGTTTTCAGTGATGGAATTGCCCATCTCTACAGAACAAAAGGTAAAAGGCAGCTTTTTAACTTGAAAACTACCACGACCACATGATATCACAAGGTGGAACAGAGCATTTTGAACTTGGGATATATAGATGGATAATAAACCAGGATTACTTAAACATATGTGAAAGAAACAAAGCGCAACTCCAGGTATGTTTTTGATGAGACAACATTATAACATATGGGCCCTTTATGCAGTATGTTATGTGGGACATGACAATAGGGTGATAGGTTGGATCTGATGAACCGAAAATTTGCCATGTTGAATTTGACGATTGCAGACTTTTTAAATTTGTGATTTGAATGACAGGTTTGAGTCCATTTGTATGCCAAGATATTTATATTCTGTCAGGACTTGTATTTTTTCACCAGCAACAAAACATCTGTCTGATTATTTGCAATGTTAAAGCTGGAGAAGAACATAGCAACGGTTTGATTGACATGAGTTTTAAGCAGCACTGATTAAGCCAATTTGTAATGTGACGTTGATCTTCATTGTACTAGAGATGGAACGATATTGAAATTCGGTGTCACGATTATAATGGCCAAAATAATTGTGATTAACGATTATATCACGATAATTGTTAAAGTTGCTGACAGTTTAAAAATGTTATGAATATGAATAATTATAATTTTGATATTTTGAATAGGTTTTATATTTAAACATATTTTTTCTGCACATTCTGGTGATACAATGGCGATTAACTTTGTTGGCGATGATAATAAAATGTCTCATGAATGATTATTGTCTATTCTTTTTATCACGATAAACAATATTATTGTGTATTGTCCCATCCCGACATTACACTTATTCGGAGCATCTCGGTGGTTAAACTTAACTTAATCTGTTAACATCATTATAAAAATACCCGTGCTGCTATTTGCGTTTCATTATGCTTCACTCCTCACTGTTACCAGCAGAGGGAGCAGCTGAGTCCTAATAGGTTGCGTTCACTTTCTAGAATTTGATGATGTCATAATCTTAGACGGTGGACAAGGGCCTAAATAACTTTATGGGGCATTCACTGTTTTTGAACGAAATATACAAACTTACGATCCACAAATGTCGAACCTTATCGTAATTTGTTTGAAACTGGCTCTACAAATTTGTCATATTAATCGTATGGCTTAACGTCCTTTATTATAATTGCACAATTTTCATGTATAAAAATTTATACAGAAATTTGGGCCAGTTTTTGTTTCATATGGATAGGCTCAGTAATTACAGATATATTAACCATAAACCAGGTCAATAAATCTGCAGTCTGACAGTTAAACAGCAAATTCCACTATAAAATTCCACTATAGTGATTCCAGAATGTTGTGATGTCATGTGAACACAACCTACTCAACTTACCCCTTTGAAACTGCCCATAAACATTATTGGAGCTAATTTGTGATTTCTGTAATTTCTTTCTCCAGAGGATGTTTTTCTCATGAGCACTAAGGATCCCAAGAGTCCGACTGTCTACGCAGTCTTCACCACTTCCAGGTACACAGCACTATGCCGCTGCGTCATAGCGATGGTATAATAGCAATAATAGTGTATTTTATTTATTTTTGAGTTCTAATTCATATTTTCTTTTGCCCTCAGTAACATCTTCAAAGGCTCAGCGGTGTGCATGTACAGTATGGCTGACATCCGGAGAGTATTCCTGGGTCCGTACGCTCACAGAGATGGGCCCAACTACCAGTGGGTGCCGTTTCAGGGGCGTGTTCCCTACCCACGGCCCGGGACAGTAAGTCTACCAATGATGTTTCAGTAACGGTATTAACCTGAACATATAACAGTATTTGCCATATTGAAGTTGCAGTCTGGAAAGGACCATTGTGTTTGTAGTTCCTCCTGCTACTTAGCACTTTAAGACCAAAGAACTTAACATGCAACAAATTATAGATGTCCAAGACACTATCACAGTTTCATCAATACATATTTATCCCTACTTTTTACAATTCAATCTATATACGAAAAACAGGCACACTTTCTTATAATCTGTGGCATAGTGGTACAGTGGTTAGCATTTCCACTGCACAGCAAGAAGGTCCTGGGTTTGACTCCCGGGTTTGCATGTTTTCCCCGTGCCTGCATTGGTTTCCCCTACCACTAAAAACATGTACAATAAGCTCCTCCCCTCTGAGGCCAGGACTCCCTTGAGTATGAGATTACAAATCTCAGTGGCACTTTACTGTTTAAATAAGGAATAACTAACTATAATTTTCTCCTCAGTGTCCAAGCAAAACCTTCGGAGGATTTGACACAACAAAGGACCTCCCAGATGAGGTGGTGACTTTTGCCCGGGCCCACCCCGCCATGTTCAACCCCATCTACCCCATCAACAACCGGCCCATCATCGTCAAGACCGACGTGGACTACCAGTTCACCCAGATCGTGGTGGACAAGGTGGAGGCGGAGGACGGGCTGTATGACGTCATGTTTATCGGCACAGGTGTGATTCAGACACACACACATAGATTAATAAGGTGCAGTTTATTGGATGGATAAACTTTGGGGCTTAGACCCTGGCAGATGGAGAGGGAAATATAGAGTATCATTATAATTATTCATGTGATGAAGCCACATTATCATCTGTTGTATGATTGACACCAATAAGAGACAAGAGTGTAGTCCCTCATTTGTCCAAGAGTGGTCCAATGTACAGAAGGTTTCATCTGCACACTGTTTTTGCAATGAAGACATTTCACCTCCCATTCAGAAGCCACTTTCAATTGATGGTATTGGTTTGAGACCCAGGGATTTATACTACTCTGAGTTGGATAAGTCCTGACCCCTAAGGCAGCAGTTTCTAAAACTCCCTTTTCTCAAAAGCTGAAAAGTCTTGATTGCAATAACAATGTTAAGATGACTGCTGCTGAAACCTTCTCTATATTGACACCAATGCAGTTTTTTTCATTGTCAAAAAGTTTACAATATCAATTTAATGTTCTTCTTTTCAGACATAGGGACGATCCTGAAGGTGGTGTCCATCCCCAGAGGGTCCTGGCACGATCTGGAGGAGGTCCTACTGGAGGAGATGACGGTCTTCAGAGTATGCATTCTATGCTAGCTAGAAAAAAGTACCCACAAAGTGTAATTATTCTAACAGCCTTTCATTTTTGATTTATTTATTTTTACAGGAACCCACCGCCATCACTGCGATGGAGCTTTCTACCAAACAGGTACTGATTTAAGTTGCTAGAAGCTAGTCAGGTTTAATGTTTTATTTTTGTCTAATTGCTAGCATTAGCTATATAACGACCATTTTTACTGATATTAAACTTATTCATCCACTAGCAAAGGGTGCAAACTATTATCCAAGCAATTAGAACAGTCATTTGCAACACTTGTCAGAGAGAGGTTTTCCACATATCCACCAATATATTATGAAATTTCAAAGCAAAGGTGTCCATGTGTATTTTAAAAAGACTTCCACAGGCACATTTACTACTGTTCAGACAGACAGGAGATCCCTTAAGTGGGGTATTCCTGGTTTAAATTGTTTTTAGATTTAGGTTGTCTGAATCCCTCCTGTGCAGGTGACACATTTTGTTTTAGGAAAATTCAAGAGTAGAACAAAGAAGCGTTTGTCCACACGTCCAACACTTGACGAAGAGACGTGTCAACACAAAGACACTGACAGTTAGCTAATCACTATAAATGTTGGGCAGAAGACACAGGTAGCTTTGAGGTAGCGCTAGTGTGATGGCATGTCAACATTCCTTTCATATAGTAAACATTAACTTAGCCCAAAAACACATTGGTATTAAGAGCTCCACCCAGAATAGAAATATTACAATGTCATATTTTTTATATTAGGAATTTTGTGGGAAGAAATATTGAAATTAAACAAGTCACACTTATGTATGTGTATGTGACCAATTCTGTCAGATTAAATTCAGACAAAACACAAAGTTTTTCCCTAAAAAATATTAACAGTAAATTGTACAAATGTTGCAAAAAATGATCAAATAAATAATGTAAATAGTATTGACATTTTAAAACAGTATCTAGTCTAGTCTATGGGTCCACTTTATTTGAGGGAGTTACTGGAACTCTATACCCACAGCCCTGAGGTCAGCTGACCAGCTCCTGCTGCCTGTGCCCAAAGTCAGGCTCAAGACCAGAGGTGACTTTAACGCAGTTTAAGACTAGGCAAAAAAACACCTCTTCTCCCTGGCATTTAATTCTAATTAGACAGGATATCTTAATGTTTTATTGTTATATTGTTCTTTGCCTTTGTGTCATATTTTCTGTGTATCTGTTTTTTTGTTGGCTTTTGTATGGAGCACTTTGGCCATCTTAAGTTGTATTTTAAATGTGCTGTGTGAAATAAAATTGAACTGAATAGTCTAATAGACAAGGACATACATAAATTATAATACTTAAAATACAATTTATTTGAAAGATATGTACATTACATGTTTTCACATTCAGTATCTGATGTGACCAACTTCAATAAACAATAAAAGTAGTTTTGCTTTTTGCATAAGGTATTGTAATGTATTATCTACACATATAAAGTATAATGCAGTTTCCGTGTTTTTTGTTGATTTCTGGTGTTTTTTAAAATGTTTGCAGTACAGACAAATATCATTACAAAAAATGTTTTATAAGCCAACAAAACTAACTATTAAAACTACATTTTTTTTCGTCCATAGCAACAGCTGTACTTGGGCTCGGACATTGGTGTATCCCAGATGCCCTTGCACCGCTGTGAGGTGTATGGGAAAGCCTGTGCCGAGTGCTGCCTAGCCCGGGACCCCTACTGCGCCTGGGACGGCTCCGAGTGCTCAAGATACTTCCCTATGGCCAAAAGGTACACACACGCAAATCAAATCACATTTATAGCGCCAAACCAAAGTGCTAAACAAAGAATTCCAAAGAACAATTTACAATAGAAAAAGGAAGTGTCTGGGGTGAGGGAAGTTTGGGAGTCCCCGCTTAGACTGCTGCCACCGTGACCCAGCCCTGGATAAGCAGAAGGAGATGGATAGAATTTACAACAGAGTAAAACACATAAGCAAATATACAATTATTAGTCAAAATCTAAATTTGATTTTTTCAAAGAGGAACTGGAGGTTTGACTTACTGTTACTGTTACTTACTTACGATGCATTTGGTCATGTTTTATATAGTTGCTCAAATCTCTCAAAGCTGCAGAGGAGTCAAATTTCCACAAAACTTTAAAATCCAAGCTTCCTCATGTGTGTTGTGGATCTAAAGTGATAGCTGCAGGCTGAGAGCTCCTTACCACTGGGGCTTCACAGACTATTGATCCAAACCGTGTCTCCTATTTTCACTTTAGTTCAACTCAGAAGCAACTCTCTAACACCTGTCCCCAGCAACAACAGTGCAGACAGCGGAGATCTTTGGCGTTTCCATAGCGTTTCAATTGTTGTTTATAGAAAATATCTGGAGGGCCAGACTTGACACTGGGTTTGGATGTGTGGAGTTGTATTGTGCGGTGCGTTGAAATGAATGATGGGCTCCGAATTCCTCTGCCGCACACACCCTGTAATTAAAGCTGCTGCGATGCTCCGCGCTGCCTCCTGTTAGCTTATCTATTTGTGTAGGACGCGGGCTGTAACCTAACCACAGTCGCACACATGCAGGAGAGCCCCGCGTGTTAGCCGAGTGCAGACTGTATTGTTGTTAAAATGACACTTGAAGCCACATTTTGTACGTTTTCAGCCAAAAAATGTACTAAAATAAAATGATGTTTTATTCTTTTTCATTTTTGTTATGTTTATTGCACTGAAAAACTTGCGTCCTTACTCTGAGCAGGCTTGCAACTCCACAAACCTGACTCTTATTTGGCCTGGTAAAGGGCCTCCTCCTACTTGTTTCCATGGAAATGTTGTTCTTTTTGACATAATCTTCTACAGTACGACATAAACTCATCTATCTCCATATATTCCCAAGTTTGGTTTTAACTTTCTATTTTCTATGGAATCATGCAGGTGACATGCCACCTCCAGAAAGTTACATACTGTACCTTTAACTGCAATTAAAAGTAGGACTTTAAAATCAGTTCAAACTAAGTTGTACTTTTAAAAAATATATCTACACCAAATGTACAGTAAATGATAATAAAAGTACTGTAGGCCTACTGGGACATCAAAACAGTATTTGTTACGTAGTAAAGTAATAACACAAATTGCAATAGTTCCCTTATCGGCACAATTTGTTCTTAAGTTAATCTAATTCAATTTATTAGAAAATCTAATAAACGCAGCAGATAAAAACACAAAGATGATAATGCGAAGATAAACATGATGTTATGGTTTTGTTTTGCAGGAGGACGAGGAGGCAGGACATCAGGAACGGAGACCCGCTCACGCAGTGCTCCGACCTGCAGCACGATGGTAAATAAACAGCACGTATGATCCCATTAGGTTTTACTGCTGCGTTCGTAACATGTAATTACCATGGACACGATTCCTCTAAGCCCAAACCCCCCACTCACTCTGTGCTGTCCAAAAGTAGGCCCCCAGCTCCAGTCCCCTTCTGAGAACCAGTATTTTCACAACCACAAAAGAGCATCCAAGTACTCCACGCAGTCCAAGCACTGTTCAAGTTACCGCAAGAGTCTTTCATAGTCCATAATCTTTGACATTTTAATATTTGACTTATTTATTTAACGCTCAAGTTGATACAGATATAATAAAAACAATTCTACTGATGATAAAAACTAAAATGAAGAATTAGACATGCCCTGTGGGGTGAGTGCTTGTTGAGAAACTGAAAGACTTAAGTTGTTTTTCTTAAATGTCTGTAGTTTAAAACTTAACCGGTTGCCAAGAGAGGATTCTGGGGTAGAATTTGTCTTATAAAGGTACACTGTGTAACTTTTACAGCAGGAGAAATACCACCATGAACTTGTTATTGCTTTTCTCAGAATTTTTCACAGTATGGTATCAAACGTTCTTATAATGAGTGGGATCGTTTGTCCACAGATCTGACTTGTAACTTAGGCTACGTTCACACTGCAGGTCAATTCAGGCTGTTCACATTGCAAATAAAATGTGACGCAAATCCTGAAGCAGTCTGATGGGCAAAAGAGGACAAAAACAGAGGTCGTGCTGTGATCACATTAGTGAGAACAATTTCTCAATATATAATTACCTAAAATTTGTTTGGCAAGATAAATGTGACTTGCGTGTTCACACTGCAAAAGATCAGTTACAAAACTGTTTTATTTACACAGATTTGGCTTGTTCACGCTGACATGAAAACATCAGATCCAAGTCACATTTGGGCATAAAAAAATGAAACGCAGCAACACTCCAGCCAACACAATAGCATCTCAACTAGGGCCGGGCGATATGAAGTTAAAAATCGAGTTGTGACCTCATCCCTGTAACCATGTGCTTTTTTGGTGAAATCGTCATATCATGATTCACTGTTTTCCCTTAAATGCAGCTCCATGCTCAAACAAAGACACTTTTCGCCCTCGCTCTCCTCCTATTGGTCAGCCTCAGCAATGCTTTTCATGAGTGACATTTAGATTTAACCAACTGCAATGAAGTGTGAACTTTCGGAAGAAACAGATGACTTTACTTACCTGGATACTAAGTTTACATGAATCATGATAAAATTGAAATCGTGATCTGGCTCCAAGAAAATCTGGGTATTAATTTTTTGTCATATCACCCACCACTAATCCTAGTGAAAATAATGAGTTTACGCAATCAAAGGAAACCGAGGCAAATTTGAATTTTCACAATCTAAAGTAATTAGTCACTCGTGAATAAATAGCACTGACTCTAATAAGATTTTCATGGCCTTATAGTTGTATTTGAAGTAGAGAGGTTAAAGCGAAGGACACAGCGTAGATTTGTGCATATGGCAGATAGCATTCCTCGCCTTTAGTTCTGGCCCATTACCTCCAGAGCCTGCTGCTGTGGAGGGGCTGCCAAATCTGCCTATGATTAATAACTTCATCCATTCAACGTGATGGAAATGTCAACGTTTTTGAACAGGATAACTCCAAGCCAAGCTGAGGTTAATACCAAATATGAACTTTACTATGTAGTGTGTTGGCATCTGCAGACAGTTAAAGGAGCTGTACTCGATGGTTATTATCTTAAAAAAAGTGACAGTGTGACAGGACCAGTTCATTTTAAAGGTTTTGGAGTGGTCCAAATATATTCCTCACACCTTATGCATTCCAAGCTTCCTAATTATTCTCAGCAATGAGTTTTTAAGGACAACTCAGAGGGCAGAGCGGAGTTTTGTAGCCACAGTAACGCTAACAACAACTAGGCAAGGCAAGGAAAATTTATTTGTACAGCACAATTCATACACAAAGTATTTCAGTGTCCTTTAGAGAATAAGAAAGACATTAAAATGACAATACAAACATCAAAACATAAATAATCATCATAAAATTAACATTAAAAGAGAAGAGTGCAGAATAAAAACCTTTCAGTCATATGCACAGCTAAACAAAACCGTTTTGAGCCTGGATTTAAACATTGTCAAAGTAGAGGCCTGTCTCACATCTTCAGGAAGACTGTTCCAGGTTTTAGCTGCATAAAACTGAAACGCTGATTCCCCATGTTTAGTCCTGACTCGGGGCACCAGCAGGAGGCCGGTCCCTGAGGTCCTCAGAGTGTGAGATGGTTCATATGGCTCTAACATGTGGGACATGTACTTTGGTGCTAGGACATGGATAGACTTGTACGGAAGCAGAGCTGCTTTAAAGTC
>KN469126.1:0-11532 GCA_000787095.1 Periophthalmodon schlosseri
ACACACACACACACACACGTACAAGTATATACAAGTATAGGAGTAGGCTCCCAACCAGTTTTAATGTGTGTAGGTCCTATATTAAAAGTTATAATGTGTATTTTTATTTTACTTTCACTGGTGGTTTAGTTTAGTGGTTTAGTTTTATTGTGATATTGGTTTAATTTTAGTTTTCATAACTTTATTTAACTCTGAACTCTTTCTTCTGCTGGTCTGCATCACAAATAATTTCCTCTTAGGAATGAACCAAATCCTCAAAGACGACAGAACCACTGGCTGCTACAGTAAACGTTTGCCCCTTTAAGTCTGAAACAGTCAAACTACTTTCCACAGCAGGTACAGCCTTTTATGTTTGTGCTGAAAAACACTGACTCACAAAGAGACGACTTGTCTTTTGAGTTTATCTGTGTCATTGAAGTTTCTTAAAGTGCGCACCTGAAATCCATGTTTGCCCCTCCACCAGGTGGTGTCTTCCTTTGGAGGCATGTCAATCACAGACACGATATCGCCCACCTGCAGAGCAGCACAGGGGAGAGAGAGCAGGAGTTAACAAGAGCCACTGCTTCTATTGGGAGCTCTGATTGCAGAAACTGGGGCACTTTCTAGTAAGGATTGGCAGCCCCAGTGATTTGCATAGAGTCCTACTGTAAAAAATTCGTATTCAGCTGCTGAGCTGTTCACAGTCAACATTTGTATCGGAAAAACAGATCTCAGCATTTCCTCTTCACTCATCATTGCCTGAATCTCATGAATCCCTTAAATTATTTTGTACGTCGCACAAGAGAAAATAAAGAAAAGTGTGACTGCGATGTAATCTGACCTCAAAGGACAGCTCGTCAGAGGCCTGGGCGATGTATCGTTTAATGACATGAGCAGCAGCTATAGCTGGGACATTGATGGATGACTCCTCATGGACCAATAGATGGTTCCCTTTATTGTCGACCTGGGAAAAAGACCAATAAACATATTTCACCCTCTGGTTTTCATCAGGTTTTATTCTGACATAAATATGAATAATAAAGTGCTCATATAGAGGGACTATAATGGGACTATTCTAGGTCCAAGCCTCACCTCCATCCATGTGAGCGCAGGCCCACAGTTGATTTTGTTGTCAGCAATGGCTGAGAGCCGCGAGAGGTACGCCAACAACATCTGGGAAACTGACTAGAGAGAAGACAGCACATAGGGTCTTTAGATCAGCCAAGAGCCATGTGAGCCCTACAGTACACAGTGCATGCAGTCTTCCTGTGGTAATGTGGACAGAATATTATTAAGTGTCAATAAGCTGGAGAAGTGGTGATTCCAGGCATATCTGAGATCAGATCAGTTTTCAGACACAGCCGTTGGAGAGGCTTTTATTCCCCAAACACAATAGTCCCCAGAGACAAACAGGTTTCACCAGTTCACTTTATACCTCTACATTCTTTTGGTCTCATTTGGACATAAAGGTTTGGGCCACTCCAGTTTTCATTTCACACACTACAACAATATCAGGTTTGCATTCTACAAACAGCCCATTGACAGAGTGCAACTTCTGAGGTCATCAGGGGTGAAAAATATGTTGTCTTGTATAAATGATTATATTATTAAAATATAAACCTGCTCTGGTATGAGTGATCCTACACTGGAATAATGCCATACTCTCAGATGGGGGGGGGGGCAAGAGCAAGTTTTCCCAAGAGATTACATGGTATTCTCAAAATAAATATCACAAATATTAATTTAAAATGGTGAATCTGATCATTTCTATTAGTGACTAGACCCAAGAACTTACTATATAAACAACAGAAATCTGCACTTTAACAATATTCATTTTAGCTGCCCCCATCTGTATTACATATTATTGGCATATAGTGTTGTGATGTAGGCCTGAAGTCGACTAAGAAATTCTTGGTCGACTAAAGACATGCCCTGTCGATCGATTGGTTGGCTAAAAAGAGGGCGGGGCTAAAGGTCTGAAAACTATTAAACATCTCTATGTATCTGACCCAAACTGCACTCACAAGACTATACCTGCAGGGAAAGTTCATGGAAAAACAACAATTTATACTGAAAAGTACTGGAATTGTATTGTATTTATATGTAAAAAGGCAGATTAAACACATGATTCACTTGCAAATTTTTAGGTAACTCACCCCGTACCTTCTCCTTTCTGCTATTGTAACATATAAATCCTTCTAATCTAAACAAAATAACTAAAAACATAACAGCCCAATTGTGATGTGATGCAATAACAGATTCAGTGCTTACTTCTGATTGGTCAGTCAGATTGTCCACTCGGGGTAACTCAGGCAGCTGGGAGAAGCGGCGGTCATAGATGCAGAGGTGGAGATGTTTGTCCAGGACTCGAAAATCCTCATAGCTGCGCTTCACAATCCAGCTCCGACCCTACGAAAATATGAGAGCGGATTAATGAATGTCATGAGTGTAAAACTAGAACTTTATAACACTATATCACTTTAAATAACTCACTTCAACGATACTGTCAGTCTATTTGTACTGTTTTGCACTGTTGTACAGCTGCACAATTAGTCACAATTTAATCTAAATTACAATTTGAATAGACACAATTAGCAAATCACAAAGTCTGCAGCTTTTGAAGTACAATAATTTCCTCCATAAACAACAAAATATTCTGTTTTATTCTGCATAAAAACGGCTAACCCTGTAGTTTAGATCTGTACAAACATGTTCTGAAATGTTCTAATACATTCTTGTATTAGTTTGTCACTTCATATTTGGGTCTTTTTTCACATTTGGACATGTTTGAATAGTTAGCTTTGAATGAAACCTTGTTGTTAAAATGATAATCTAGTCACTATTGTAATAGTTAGTGATTAGATATTTTCTCAAATTATTCAGCCCTACAGTGTTGTTCTGGTACACCCAGAGCTCTGAGGTCAGCTGACCAGCTCCTGCTGCTGTGCCCAAAGCCAGGCTCAAGATCAAAGGTGACAGAGCCTTTTCTGTGGCAGTGCCCAGACTATGGAACAGCGCCCTCTGCCTGTCAGATCCTCTCAGTCTTTAACACAGTTTAAGACTAGACTGAAAACCCACCTCTTCTCCCTGGCATTTAATACTACCTAGACAGGATATCTTGGTGTTTTATTGTTCTTTTCCTATGTATTATGTTATCTGTATATTTGTTTTTGTTGACTTTTATGTGAAGTACTTTGGTCAGCTGAAGTTATTTTAAATGTGCTATATAAACAAACATTAATTGAATTGAACTGAAAATGGTCCATTATTTATATGTTGTATTTATATTCAGTCAAAGTCCATTTCTAACACCGTATTGTTTGCATTATTTTATTTTATTTTATTTTTATCATAGTTTATATTCACTATTATTATTCACCATTTTATGTTACGCCATCTCCTTGAAGTAAGTTCCTAGTTTGTAAATTTTGTTCACTGACAATGGCAATAAAACGTCTGGCCTTGTTCCAAGCTCTAGATGTGCTATGGCCTTCATATTTTTATAGATACATTCATTTTGTTTAGTGCAACATCACACCTTTAGCTCACCTGAATGAACACGATGTCACCTTCTTGTATTTCAAAAAGCCTGTTACCGGTTGTGTGTGCATCATTCTACTATGAACCCACATGTCTTGTACAAAAAACACTGAACTTTTGCAGAATGATTATTATGGCATAAATACAAATAATATGTAAATAAAAGACTGTGAACTCTCAGTGAATTTAGAGCGACTTAAACGTGTCCAGAAGTATTGGAGTAGTTGGAGAAGTACTGCCATGTAGGGTTGTAAAAGTATCGAGAATCAGATACTAATCGATACTAAAACTAGTATCGAAACTAGATACTCATTTGAGCAGGTATTGATACTAAAAAAGTCACGTTTGCGGGACAGAAATTAACCTTTCCTGAATAGTTTTAGAATGATCTTGAGCTGTATCAGAACAAGTATAAGACACATAGACTAGTACACGCCCATGGACCACTATGGAACCTACCTGGACGACTCAGGGATTACACAGATATAAGGCCACATGCAAATAGAAAACAAAGTACGATTGATTTAATGTTGAAAATAACATTCTATTGTCTAAAGAAAGAGTTGTTTTTATTATCATTGTGGTATTGGAATCGGTATCAAGTCTATTCCTTAGTGTTGAAATCGAGTTTGAAATTTTAGTACAGTGTGTTACCAGAGACAGTGCTGGAAGGACTCAATGGGCATAGGGAACTCTCTCTGCTCTCTGCCCCACTTTAAACCATGCATGCATGATTCAATCTTTCTGTGCTACTTTCTGTGTTTAATACTCAAAAATCTCCCCTCCCAAAGCCAATTTTTTGGACTGGTTAAATAAGAAAGGGTTTGAATTTAGCAATTTTCCAGTGGTTGCGAGACAGAGGTGCTGCCAAGTGTGGGGAGGGAGAGGACTCCGGCGTTGCCAAGGTCACTCTGAGGAAACACGATCTTTGCAGAGGAATGTATGAAACCCCATCAAAAATGCCACTGGAGGAGATTAGGCTGTACCAGCTGAGGGGCATGCACAGTCTGAGGTTACGGAAAACCTGGCAAATCTATGTACAAGATGGAAACATTAGGGCATGTGTTTGGCATTTGGGAAAAAAAAATATCTAAGTCAGTTTTGTTTTTGTTTTGTTTTTTCTTGGATAAGCATTGCAATTGGGATTAGATTTGCCATTTATGTTTTAATAATAGGATTCACATTTTAGATGTGTCCACAGGAATTGACAAAAGGCTGAAATATGAACTGACAAATTAATACAAAAATCACATTTGAAAACATGTTTGTACAGATCTAAACTACAGGGTTAACAGTTTTATGCAGAATAAGGCAGGAGATTTTGTTGTTTGTGAAGGAAATTACGGTACTTAAAATACTGCAGCCTTTAAGATTTGCGAATTGTGTCCATTTAAATTGCGATTTTGATTTGATCATGATTAATCTTGTAGCCCTAGTAAACAGTAACATACAGTTGTGGTATTATGTAACTTTTCTGGAGGCTCCTGCCACCTGCTTGTCTCCATGGAGATGTTATTGCTTTGCCTGGAATGTTTAACAGTATGACATTTAATTTATCCATCTTGCATTAATTCAATTATAGGTGGTTTTTTTGCTTATGTTAAAAACCTTGAAAAATACGTATTCTTACAGTGAGCGGTCTCACCTCTTCACAGATTTGACATTTAATTCGGCCTTGTGGTGTCACCTGCTTGTCTCCATGGAACTAGAGCAAGTTTAATACCATACTGTGGAGCATTCCAGGCAAAGTAATTATGTAAGTATTAGCATGTCCATGGAGACAAGGGCAAACTTCCACCAGAAAAGTTACACCTTTAAGATATCCAAGAAAACAATTGCATACATTCAAACAGCTCTTTACTTTGATATTACTTAATAATCCCAGAAACAAATAACTCACCGTCAGTGAGGCATAATAGTTATAAATTGCTTTGTTCAGCTCAATATTTAATTGGAAGCCTTCACTTTAGTCTTAACACACCAAACTACATTCATTTTCCATTCACCACCACATCCTGGCAATCATCCATGACTCTGTTTAATTCAGTCCCAAAGTCCCACATAACTTGGATTTTTATAATAAGAGAGTGAGGCTGTGAGGTGTTTGAAAATGTCTGAAATTGAGCCCACACTCTACACTGAATATCTAAACAGGCTGCACAGTGCCAACCTAAGTGCAGTGGTTCTCAAAGTGGGAGTCGTGGGGCACTAAGATGATTTCAAGATATAATTTTAAAATCATGACACTGTATTTAATCAATTCTTTGATATAAAACAACACATTTTTGTATAATTAGGTCTAATAACACTAGAAACTTTTCAAATAAACAACATTAAAACCTACAACCCATTTTTAGGCCATCGGAATCATTATCGTTTTCAGTGTTATTCTGGAGTGGGGGTCGTTACATGGTTGTTGCAGCCCTATTGGGAACCCCTACTTCAGTCGATATGCTCAATTGATTTTGTGAATTTGAAGTCAACGAGATGAGAGGGAGGTTGGATGTAGGTTTATGTGAAATATTATTTATGTGCTAGAAAAACAGGCTCTACTTTACCTGGCAGTAAATATGAACTAGGTAGACCAGCTCCTTGGATTCATAGCCGTTGCGGGTCACTTCGCACTGTTCATCCCCGAGGGTCAACTGCAAAAAACAAACAACACAAGGTTCAGAGTCATAAAAGAAAAAGGGGTTTTAATTTCCGTGGCCAAAAAAAGAACATTTAATTATAACACTTCCTCTTGCACGTGCAGGCTCATTTCCTTATTAAAGAAATACAATACTCCTTTCCTGTGTGCAGACTGCAGTGTGCTGTGTGGATATAAGTCTTTAACAGGAACAAGAATATCTGGCAGAGACAGATATAACTCCAGCAGAGGCCCATGTTTTGTTTGGGCCAACCAGCTGCCTAAAGATTATGAATAAAGTTTTATTTGAACACTTTACTACAGAGAGGACGCTGCATAAAACGTCACTACACTGCTCTGTTATCCAGTTTGTAGTAAAACAGGGTTGTGGATGAGTTTGTAGTGAATTCAAATGATAGAATTTGGGTAAAATAATGAAAATTGGCCAATGGTTTCTCTGAATTCAAAACCATCGGCATCGGTCATGGAAAAAACATATTGGTTGATGGTTAAATATCCGGGTCATGAACCCATAAAGGTCACATCACTTAAAAAGGCTAAGAATCCACTGAAATGCAGTGTTTCCAGTTAAAAGAGGAGACTACGGTGGCCCCCTTAGTCCAAAACTCGTAAAACAACCTGAACTATATTGGCATCACGAAATTACACTACGCTTCCCATTATATTAACACAACCGTTTAAATCACCGGCAGATTCAATATGGGCAATAAGCAATATTTATACTCCACAAACGTATGAGATTAAATTATTCAAATTAAAATGATCTGTCACCATAGAAACCCTGGAAGTGTATTCAAACTGAAAGAGCATTTGTTCAAATACTATTCTTCTCCCTGGCATTTGGGTCTAGCTAGGCAGGATATCTTGGTGTTTTATTGTTTTATTGTTCTTTGCCTATGAGTTGTATTTTATGTATATCTGTTTTTGTCTGTTGTTGTTTATATGAAGCACTTTGGGCAGTTTAAATTGTATTTTAAATGTGCTATATAAATAAAACTGAATTTAACACTACCAAGTCTTCATAGCTGAAACCAGAAACCGTCAAAAGCCTTCAGTTTTGAATCAATACTCAAAATAATCCCACACCATGATCCTTTCATAATAATTGGGTTACTTTGCGCATACAAGAACTGAAACAGACTGACAGCTTGAAAGACCATTATATTATGGAAAAGTGTAACATGGTGCAAAACTAAACAGAGACTAGTGAAAATAAATAGCTCGGCATAAGATGATAATTATACACACGAGTTCCAAGTGGAGCACTGCTGACCGCCCACATGTTGATGAAATATAGATGAGGAAATGTGGATGGGGCTGAAAACGCTGGCACAACTCACATCTGCTTCAAAACGAGATCGGAAAACGAATAGACGGCTTGATGGAAAAAGGGACAGGCAGCAGGTGCTTTCGGAAATCTGAGTATTCCGAGCCACCACAATGCCAAACTACTTGTCAAGAAACTTCAAACCTGATACTAGTTTTTTTCATTTCCACCGAAAATGTATTGACAAAGGCGATGCAGATGGCCTGCTGAAGCGGAAAAGTGGGTAGATCCTTTTCTCCACTGACCATTGTAGAATTGAACAAAGGGAACTACTTTTACTGAAAACCCGAGACTGGGAGAGCAGTAAAAGATCCATTACTGAAATGCCACAGAGAGAGAGGGGGACATGGAAGAGCTCTGTCCCCATTAACAGTGTTCTGATGTATTGAGTGCAGTTAATGGACAGACAGTGGTGAAATAGGACTGACATGTTTCTAGGTCTGCAACTGATGATTATTGATTATTATGATTACTGTCAGTCTGCATTTTTTTTTTTTTCGATTAATCGACTAGTCAAATGATTATTTCTATTGGTAAAAGAAAAATTCAAATCTGTCAACTGGACAAAAAGTTGTAGGAGTGAAGACATTTTGCTGCTCATCATACCTGGACGACTGAGGGATTACACAGATTATTTCAATTGTAAAATGATATCTTTGAATACATTTTTAACCATGTAAAGGTTGAAGTATGATGACTGAAGGCATCTAGATAGAGACATGTACAAATAGTGTATTATTTTAAATTCTTTTTTGACATTTTGTGTTAATAATGTCGCCGTGTTTGTCATAAAAGCTATTTGGCAGCTGCTTTTGAGTCTGTATAATCAAAAACAGTTATGATTATTACAATATGATTGCTATTATTTTATTAGTCAATTAGGGTTCAACGAGTTCAGAATTCTTGTGACTAATGTTTTGCCAAATTCTCAAGTTTCAAGACAGACACTAAAAGAGCTACTTAAAACTACAAGTACAAGTATTTCAAAATATATACTTCAAGACTTCATTTGCAAAAACAGATAAGTGCCATTTAAAAAAAGTAATCGAAGGCTTGTAGTTTACTCTTTGTATAGCAATGTTTCCAAAAGCCAAATGTATTTTACTGCTATCAAAATATTATTCAGTGCCTTCTTAATAAACTCCATTAGATATTATATTCATTGATAATATCTGTAGAAGATGATAACAAAAAGAAAAAAAACTTAAGGCAATTTTTCAAAATGGAGGCATCTATTTTTGCTCTTGAACTCTTCACTTTTAGGGCTGTATGATTGTATTGTGATTAGAGCTGCGATATATGTTTAGTAGGATTCTGTTCAGAGTGCACACTGTAAACAGCTCCGGGAGCTGTTTACAGTGAAATATCCATAAACAGTGAAATATCCACAACAGTGAAATATCCATAAACCAATACAAGAACCACATGCCTTTCAGAACATGTCTGTAGATGTTTAACATACAGGTGTAACAAGACTTTTCTATAGGCCTGCCACAATAAATACTATAATATAATAACAGTAATTTTTGTGGGTCTGTATTTATTATGACTATATTTTCTTTGAACTAGTGAGACAATTTTGGTTATTTTTCTGTTCTACGATACGATTTGAACTATAGAAGTTTGAATTATGAATTTCTATAAATCATTATAGATACAAACTAACTACTTAAGTGTTGCGTTCTGTTGTTATTTATTTCAGCTCATAATTTTTAACCATATTGTACATTTAAATTAGTTTTGGGCATAATTTGAGCATAAGTTTATGGTTTGGTTTCAATATTATCGCTTATCATCTATATTTCCATCAGCAATGTATCACATCGTAAGATGATAGAGGCCTACTTTTCAACATATATAAAAAACAAAACAAAACCGTACACTATGTTCTTTGCATTCTATTATCTAAACAATTGCAGGCTTTGGGATTTGATTATTGCCCCAACTCAAATTCAGATTTCAAATTGATTGCGATTTATTGTGCATTTTCCACTGAGCTGACTTGATGAAAGCTGCCCAATTAGAGACAGTAACTTCTCCAAAAAGAACAAGAAGACCTACTCAATCATAGTTAGTTCGAAATTCCAGCAAAGAAAGAAAATAAATCCACATGAAAAAGCAGAAGAAGAACTGAAGCAGCACTGAAAGCACCATCTAAGGCAAAGCTATGATGGATTACACCCTCAATTGATTATTTATGAACAGTTCTCCCAACCTCGAAACCTCGTGGAAATATTTCATGACATAATTTAAAAGCAATTAAAAGTGACAGTAATTTTGTTATGGGTGTCAAAATATATGGATTAGCTGGTGGAAGTGGTAGCAATAGGCAGCAGTATTATATAATGGACAATGGAAGAACAGCCAGACACAGAGCATGCACTATTATCATGGTAGACTGGTACAAGGTAAATACATGAACTACTGTATTTGAGCAGCTATGGAAAGAACAACACAAGCGTTTCTGTTTTTAGCCTGTATTTTCACCAAATTATAACTTATAAAGAAACCATGCTGTGTAGCCCTTAACTTAGCGGCATACCAGACGGGCTTTCCATCGCAGTGTGAGCACAATAACATGCAATACTCATCATGTGTCCACTGCATGAATACTGCTTCACTGGACAAAGCAAAGGCCAAGGAAGAAAGCGTTTTGAAGACTAGCGCTGCTAATCAGTTTCAGTTTTAGTTATATTAAAACTAAAATGTACAAGCCTTAGTTTACGATACAAACTGAGTAGAAATAAAAGGTTAACAGAGACAAAAATCGAGGTTATTCAAGACTTATTAAGGAAAACCACTCATAAAATCATCGTTTTCATTTTAAAAACAGTACATTTCTGTGATACTTGATGCTATTGTGAAATATTTACCAATTACTGCGTTAGCCAATACTGCAATACTGACTTTTGTATACTGTACTGTCCTATTGAAGACCCACAATAAGAATGGGAAGACTATGCATGGTAACAAAGTTGAATACTGAAAAACTGTACTACCACCAGTGTGTCCCTCTGTCTCTTTTGGCAAAATCATATTAAACATAAATGGGTGGTCTGGGATTCTTTTGTTTACACTGGTAGCGCTATCCTTAACTGAAACACAAAAGCACATTCATGATGGGTAGGGTTATTCCCAAAATGTACAAAAGTCAGATGCAGACAGATGTTAAGTTGCTCTGAACAAAGCAATGTGCTGAAGAGGGATTTCCTTAGCTGCATGGCAGACTAATTAAATCTTGCAAGAAGACAAGCTCTGCGGCGTGCAAGCAAGTTTATGTAATCACAAGTAGTAGAACTCTTATTGTTGGGTTTTGGAGTGACCATTTTACAATCTTTCCAGGAACTACAGATGAAAAATTACTTCTCTAGCCAACACTGGTAGTAGTACACAGAAACGCTGATTAAAGTACATTGTTCTTGTTAAATAAACCAAATGAGAAAGGAAAAACACTTCATACTTACAGTGAAGTTTAGTCAGACTGCTTGTTACTGCTTGTACTTTGCAATGGGCTCTGGTTTGCCCCCGCCTTCACCCCCTCAGCACCTGTCCATAGGATCTGTCTCAAGTGTGAAGTGAACATCCCATCTCGTAGAGTCCAGTTTCCTTCTAACCCACGACACAATCTCTGTGCTGGACGCAAATGTCAGCTCTCCACTTTCTTTCTGTACACAGAGGTCCCAATGGCAAAAAGAGGACTACAGAATCAGCAGTAGCAGGCAGTAGCATTAGCAGATGAGAAGTGCAGGATTGGAGTATTCCTCAATGGGACAGCTTCCTCGTTGCTCCGTTTTTCCCAAGTGCATCCTGGTTTTCTTGTGTTTTGAAGTACTTTTAAAATCCGTAGCAAATCCAAGTATTATCCGTCTTTTGCAGATCACTTTCTTTCCCGACCTTGCCGTCTGCTTTGCGCCACATGCTATTCTCTCCCCCCTTTTTTTCGTCCTCTTCGCTGTCTGACAGGCTGCTGCTGCTGCTGTTTCCACCCCTCCCCCTTCTCTCCTCCTCCACCCCCCCCCCCCCCCCTCCGGTTTGG
>KN469126.1:16945-48213 GCA_000787095.1 Periophthalmodon schlosseri
ACAACTCCAGGTATGTTCTTGAGGAGGTAACAACATTATAACATTGCTTAAAGCTTACAAAATTGACTCTTGTCTGATATAGGACCTTTAAATTGGCATTGTTTTCGCATATGTTCCGGAAATTAATATTTTGCGAGACATCTTTATTTATTTTTAAAGAAACAAGGAGGAAAAAAAAATCACGATGGATTCTGTTATATTGCTCAGCCCTACTTTCTACCGTGTCCGTTCTCCCAGTGAGGCATTTGAATGATACATTAAGTTAGCATAAGAGCATGAGTACCACACATCTACTTACACTGCACTTGAGTAAATGAAAAGTACTTGGGCGATAATGTGTGCTAAGTTGCTCTTCCGTAACATGCCGCTCTTAGTGGTATTTTGGTCTTTCTGTGGAGCCGAAGGGGCCTGGAGTGTGTGGATGCCTGCAGGGCTTTGCTGAAGGAGGAAGTTCTCTAAAATCATTACCAAAGCTATAAAAATGGATCTCTGGGAGTGAGGGTAGCACTGGGATTTAAGAGTGCAGACGGATCGTTGTAAAGGGATGAGCTCATGACTTGGAGCGGGTTCACTAAACAAATCCCATTATGTGCTGAGATTTGCTTCCTGTAGAGCTGAGGTGCGTTCACACATTTTGGTGGGAGGGGCCTCGCACTACATCACTGTCAAGAGGGTGAAAGACAAGCTAAAATGGATTTCTAACAAAGCGAATAGGGTAGGGTTGCAACGATTAATCAGGATCATTGTGACTAGCTGGCTATTAAAATCAGAATCGTATTTTGATTATTATAAACTCTCTAAAGACTCTAACAACACATGCCAAAAGAACAGTGGCATTATTAAATAAAAAATGTCAAATGGAATAAACTAGTTCTAATTTTTATCATAAAAAATACAAATTTATTGGTAAATCTTAAATCTAGAAGGCTTCGGTCCACAATTTCACATTTATTTGGTCAAAATGGAGACAAGAAGATGATACCAACAAGGCCAAGTTACGAGTCAGCTCTATGAAGATGGGACCCGCTCACAGTAAGAATGCATGCTTTTCAAGATATCTTTGAGCAATAAAAAACCCAGAATTAAATAAATGCAAGATAGCTATGTTTAATGCCATACTGTAGAACATTCCAGGCATCCATGGAGACGAGCACCTTTAAACAATATCCCATTTCAGAATTCAGTAAATGTCCAGAAATTATATACGGGTCTTAGTAGCTGAAGGTAGAAAAATGACCTAGTTGCGTTTATGGAGGCCAGAAAGGTAAGTGTTGAGAACCAGCTTTCAGCGCTCTACTGCAGTAACAATGTTCCCACGAAGTACAGTGAGCTTTTACCCAGCAGCCCCCAGGTGAGCAGGAAGAGGAGGGGAGGTCTATCATGTGTGCAGGACCAGGGCAGGTCATAAATCAGTGTAGTAAAAGAAACACAAGACAAATGACAACCATTTCCAGTCCAGACATTAGTTTTAAAACTAAAGTCACTAAACTCCATGACTTTAGTGGCTGTAGTCAAGTGAATGGGCATACGGCTGCTATATATAGCATACCATAGCAACAATTAAAGGGCCCATATTACGCTATTTTCTGATCTATGATATAATGTTGTTTTCTCATCAAAAACAAATGTGTGAATTAAATAAAACACAACTCTGGGTAACACACAAACCCTGCATATTCTTCTCTAAACTAATAATAAAGGATTACTCAAAAGTGTGAATGAAACAAAACAACTCGTATGTTTTTGAGGAGGTAACAACATTATAACATGGCTTAAAACTCACAAGAGACAATTTTGCATAATATAGGACCTTTAACCTGAATAACTGTAACTAGTCGACTATTAACACAATTGTAATTGTATTTTGACACTCTAAAACACATTATCAAAATGTCCCAAAGTAATAAACAATTTCTGATTTTCATCCAAAAATGTTCTCTATTCAGGCCTTCAGTCACAGGTCGACTGCTCTCTAAATATAAATCAGCTGACCGGACACATCACAGCAACATCACGTGACCACTCTGAGGACAATTGCTAGCAGAAATCAAAACTTTCAGGTATGAAAACAAACTAAACTAAACCAAATGAGCCTCACTGGACTATGCCTTTATAATCGTTTGACTAGTAGATAAATAAATTAAAAAAAAAAAAAAAGACAGAAAGAAATCATTAGTTGCAGCCGTAGCCCAAAAGTATTCACCACCCAAGTTTATTTCCCCAAAATAATCTTATTAAGTTTGCAGTGACTTCTTCAAATGAAAGTTAAAGCGCCCAATGCCAAGAATAACCATTTGTGATCAAGAAAGTAACCACGGTCTCTGGGCCAACAGACCAAATGAAAAATCTATTTTAATAGTAAGCACTTACTTTTCTAGCATCAACTTGCATTTATATCTGGCCACATATAGTAATTCAATGTTCAAACGATCCCACCTCAGCATCTCCTAAAATGTACATCAAAAGGTAAAATGTGTAGCATTTGTAACCAAGATCCTCCTAATCTTTCAGGGCTGTCTACAGTAACACAATTAAAGAACCGAGTGGGTTGTTTTCTTTGCTTTGGCTGGTCTTTTGTTTTTGTTTAACAAGGGTGAATGAATCAAGCAGTTACATCATCGCTGGCTCACAAGGTCTTCTGAGCGAACATGTGACAGAATTCCACCTCATAAGTTAAAGGTGCTCTACCAGATTTTTACCTTTTACCATCTTATTTTTCCTGTGAAAAACAAAACTAGTTCATTTTAAATGGTTTGCAGCGGTCCAGAGTTATTCCTCACTTACCTTGTGCAGTCCGAGCATCCCAATTATTCAGTTTGATTAGTTTATAAGTGGCTGACGAGTTTTGCTGTCACGGTAATGCTAACGACAACTAGTACGCTGACCGCGCACTTCCTTATTCTCAGCATACAATAACTACACTTTATAATTTGAAGCAGACAGTACTTATTTTGACCCAAATTGACCCCCAATAGTTGCATAATACCATTAAGTTTCAACCCGTGTGCCAGGGAGAAATTGTCAGGTGTGCCTTGAAAAAACCCCAATTTGAATTAAATGAGTCACACAATTAATTAATGTAATATTTAGCCATCTTGGATTGCCCTGAGCAAACCTCGGAGCTAGAAAAGCGAAAATGACCACTATTATAAAATCCCAGACAGAGACATTTTTACACAATTTCTTCTCTACTGGGTATAATTTGATAATGTTTTGCTGGCGTTTGCCGCAGCACATTTTAAACAACAAAAGTGGTCCGCAACTTAAAAATGGTTGAAAACACTGGCTTATACAATATTACTGTATTGGGGCAAGACAAATTTAGCTAAAATACATGAAAAGAAATCGTGTACAGGCCTTTTAAATGTCATTATCCCAGCCAGGCGCATATTCTGTTGTTTACTAGGAGAAAGTGTCTAATATCAATTGCTTTGTGTTGGCTGCTTTGTGTGAGAGGCCTGGCTGGTTGTGTGCGCAGTGTAGTGCTGTAGTTGATGGATTGGGTCCCACCAGGGGAGGGAGGGGGAGGGGGGGTTTCATCTACATGCGTCTACCCTGGTCCATTGTGTGCGCTGAGGTGGGAGTGTGGGGCCGCAGCATATTGTGTCATGATGCACAGCTCACGGGGCGGAGGTAAAGGCCGTGATGAGAGAAAGAGAGAGATCGAAAAGTGGGAGTGTGTGAAAAAGAATGAGAGTTTGGTCTGGTCGTCGTCTAAGCTCAAGTGCGCAATGAGTAATAGCTGGGTTATGGATGACATCACAACATTTATAGGGCAGTAATTTTTAATACAGATGTGGGGGGCAGTTAAAATTAATATGGTTAAATTGCAGATTTGTATTGTAATATAGTGAGTTCTGTAGCATCTATTTATGTTAGGTTCAACATCTGTGAATTTACTTTTTTGGTATTTCCTATAAATTAGCCCTTGCCCCATCTTAGAGTATGAAATCATCACATTCTAGAGTCTGAAAACTAGGGATACACAGATAAGACACAGGTATCGGATATGGAAAATGTTGGTGGAATGGATATTGGCTTCCAAGATATTGATTCAGCCGATATCCCATTTTGGTCTATACATTGGTGTAACAAGACAGTTTACTAGCTAATTTTAGCCCAAAATGTCTCATAATATTAAACTTTTTAAACTATATTTTCAGTTTCTAGTATCGGTTGATATCGGGTATTGGCACATACCCGATAAAGTATTAATATCGATATCGGAACAGAAAAACCTGGATCAGTGCATCCCTACTGAAAACCACCAACAGGGCTATAATATAGAATATTGAAGGGGGGCAGTTAAAATGAATATTGTTAAGATGCATGATTCTTCAACAGGTTCAACATTTGTGAACTTACCTTTTAGATATTTCTTCAAAAGACAATGTTGTCAATAGGAAAAACTGGCTCTTGCCCCCATCTGGGAGTATGACATCATCGCATTATAGAATCTGAAAACCACCAATAGCTTGAAGAGTGGTCGTGGTGGAGCTGTCAATCTTCATCACATGCATGGTTACTTGCAAACATGCAAAAGTCTGCTCCAATTCAGGAACCAAGCCTTTAAAAGTGCAGAGCCGTTGTGAGAATCAGAGCAGAGACACTCCTGCAAAGCTGTTCACACACAAAGACTATTGTGTGGATAGGTACGGCGTCGTGATGCATTTTTAATACAACCAGTTAGACTATGCTCGCCCGGCTCGAAAGACAAAGCTTTAAATAAGGTCAAGGATAAGGCAGTTCAAAGGAATAGTTTTGAACTTGACTCAATTATTTTAGTATGTTTCACTTATTTTTCTCTATAGGTCATGTTCACATTTTAGAATTTGATGATGTCATAATCTCAGATGGTGGGTTAGGGCCTATGTAAATCTATGGGGGATTTATGTTTTTTGAAAGAAATCTCCAAAATATAAATCCACAAATGTTGAACCTTATTATTTGTTATGGTTTGGGTCCAGAAAGATGCAATATTAATGTCATGGCTTAAAGTCCTTTCAGCTGACAACAGTTGAATAATGGCACCACTTTGTGATAGGGATACACAGATCCAGCTTTTTCAGTTCCAATACTGCTTCTGATACTGTAGCCCGATATTAACTGATATCAGTGCAGAGACTGAAAACGGCATTTATTTCCTTAAAACAAACAGACAAAACTGATCTTGTTATGTAGCTGATATTTATCCAAGTACAGAAGAGCTCTGCATAAATAATAGTTCAAACATTATGAGACTTTCTGGGACGACTACAACGAATGATTTGTCCAACAAGGATATTGGCTGGACTGATATTTGGAATCCAGTAAATGTTTCAGTATTGGCGTCAATATCCTATACCAGTATCAGATGGGTGCATCCCTACTTTGCGAAGCCATTAAAAAAAAAAAAATCACTTTTGTTTATTTATACTGAAAGTGAGGATGTTGAACTCAGTGCCATTTTTTTGTTTCTTGTGGATTGCCCAGTAATTAATCATTAAACACAATACATTTGCAATCTGACAGTTAAAAAGCAAATTCCAGCATAGAATTCTCTGACCTGTCCTCCAGCTCCATTTTCAAGTAGGGATTCGAACCCAACCTATTATACAATCAAATCTATCTGAGGTATGTTACAAGGTATTGATAAGTTGACGTTCTGGTTAGCTGGGTAAATCTTTATGATGGATAAATGTAGTAATAAAGACCAGTGAATGAATAATGATGTTTTTTGGGTTTCCATTAACAGACCTCTACCTAAACCTGTGGGATGGTGAGACAAAATGGCTGCATGCAGTTTAGGGTTGTCAAAAGTATTGAAACTCAGATACTAATCGATCCTAAAACTACTATAAAAACTACTGCAGGTATCTATACTAAAAAGACACATTCATTCACAGGACAGAGATGAATCTTTCCTGAATGACTTTAGAATGATCTTGAGCTGTATGAAAACAAGTATAAGACACATAGACTAGTATACGCCCATGGACCACTATGGAACCTACTGGACGACTGAGGGATTACACAGATATAAGGCCACATGGGAATATAAAAGAAAGTACTACCATTTAATGTTGAAATCACATTATATTGTCTAAAAAAAGAGGATTTTATTATCATTGTGGTGTCAGAATCGCTTTTGAGTCTCAAGTTTATTCCTTAGTAAAACCATAGGAAAGACAGCCCAGTAGGCTCAGCAGGACAGTAGCAGTTAAGTCAATATAAAGTTGTTTTGTTGGCGTGGGCATAGCGGGTCTCTCATGTAGTCAGTGGCCTGTGGAAATAGAGTTGGTTTAAGGAACGCTGGAGTGGTACCAAGCAGAGCAGGGGCCGAAGGACAAGTGGCTTCAAACTGTCAGACTGAAAGTACTCAAGAGATGGAGTAAATATGCCGGGGCCACTAGTTTCGAAGATACACAACACCAAAGTTTAAGTGTCCCTCCTCACATCTGAAGAGAGAGTAAAGAACATTTTGCCAACGTGTTTACAGCTTGTCACCCATCACCAAAATAATAAAGAACATGAAAGCTCAACAATTATGCAAAAATTAAGGGTCAGGAGTGCTACTTGGATGTGTAGAGATTGTGCAAAATTGTTGGTGCTCTTCAGTATAGGGACCAGTCTCAATTACTCAACAATTATGTCAGCACACTCAGGTGAACTCCAAAATTCTCCAAATTCCAACCAAAACAAGATAGAAGAAGGCTCTACTAGAAGAAAGACTATTTATAATATTTGTATCTGGTTGAACTACTGTAAAAAAAAATTATATGTTTTTATGTTAATTAGTTTATTTGTTGTTGATACATTGATACAAACTGAAGTCATCAAATGAAGAAGCTGTAGGGCTGAACGATTTGGGGAAAATTCCGAATTTCTCTGACAAGCATTGCAATTAGATTTGTGATTTGTTTTAATAGTAGGATTCTGTTCTAAGTTCAGATTTTAAACATGTTCAAAATAACTGACAAAAACACTGAAATATGAAGTGACAAATTAATACAAGAATCACATTTCAGAACATATTTGTACAGATCTAATCTACACTTAGAAGTTTTTATTCAGAATAAACTGTTTTTTTGTGTATCTGGAGAAATTTATGGTACTTAAAAAATTGCAGCCTTTATTATGTCCATTCAAAGTGCGATTTCGATTTGACTAATCTTGCAGCAGAGATATATAGACTTATGCAGTAAAGAAATAAATGTTGAATAACTGTACTTTGAGATTCTTCAAAGTATCCACCCAGTGCTGCAAACCCTTGGCCTTCTCTCATTGAGCTTCATGATGAAGTCTCCTGAAAAGGTTTTCACTTCACAGCTGGGCCTTATCAGGGTTCATTAGTAGAATGATGTGAGTGTCGTGTGCAAAGCATTGATCAAAGCAAAGGGTAAAGGCTATTTTGAAGAATCTAAAATGTCTGTGTAATCCCTCAGTCATTCAGGTGTGATCCATAGCAAAAACACAAAAAGTAGGAAGTAACTCAAAATTGTGTTTATATTTTAGATTCTTCAATATGGCTACCCTTTTCTTTGATCAACGCTTTGCACACTCCTGTCATTTTACTAACATCAAAATTGTGTCTGTGTAATCCCTCAGTCGTCCAGGTATGATCTATATTCAAAGAAAAATTCAAATCTTTTGCCAAGGATCTAAAATATAAACATAATTTGAGTTATTTCACACTTTTTGTATACTATATGCCAATGTGTTTATTCATAAATTTGATGAAAATTCAAATTGTCAACTGTACAAAAAGTTGTCCATTTTGAAGAATCTAAAATATAAACATGTCTTGAGTTATTTCACATTTTTTGTATACTATATTCCAAATGTGTTTATTCATAATGTTGATGTCTTCAGTGAGAATCTACAATTTAAATAGTCCTGAAAACAAAGAAAACCACATATCCATACATCCATTTTCTTCCTCTTATCCAGGTCCGGGTTGCGGGCGCAGCGGTCAAAGCAGGGACTCCCAGACTTCCCTCACCCCAGACACTTACTCCAGCTCCTCCAGCTCCTCCAGTGGGACCCCAAGGGGTTCCCAGGCCAGCCGAGAGACATAGCCCCTCCAGCAAAGAAAACCATTACATGAAAAAGTGTATCCAAACTTTTGCCTGGTCGTGTATATCTGAAACAGTTTGCAGAGTTTGCAAACTGTTTCAGATATACACAAGTGTGAATAGAATGTTTAACAGCAGCAATCAGGTGATGTTCTGTTTGGAGAGTGTCAGGTTTTCAGAGCTAAGAATAGTCTCTCATTATGAACAGAACAAAAACTTTGTGTAATTAGCCAGTTTACTGTGTCGTGATAAACAATGTTCTGCACTGCATATGGTTATGGAAGAAACTTTATCAAGACGCTATAATATTCAAATTGTTGGCTCTAGGCAGAGGTATGCACTGACAGCCGATTGTGTGATCAACAACTTATCATTATGTCTTATTCTTTCCATAGTTCCTTTCAAACATGCGGTGTTGGGAAACTCAAATTACAGCGCTGCGAGCTATTGTCATTAAAACATTTTCAAATGAAAGAGCCCGAAATGTTAAGCAACTTGACATGGATATAAACAGTTGAATAGCAGCACGTCTTTCCCTGTTTCCAGAGGGACTAGAGCTAAAGTAATAAATGTGCCCAAATACTGCATGAAATGTAAAAGCCAGTATGAATCATCGTATTAAGTTAATCAATAAATGACGCACTTTGACTACAAGACCTCTACTAATCCTGCAATTACAATTAAATGGAGCAAGGACCATTTTAGCCTTCAAGGTAAAAATGGAAACAACTGTCACTGGAATTCAGAGAAGAAATCATTAAATGGGTCAACAAAAGCTTTTAGATATTGTTAACAGAGAAATATTAAAAACCCACAAAGCAAAAACTACTTTTAATCATGGGATTATGTTGGCTGAAAATGTGTGCTCAAGTAAAAGCACAGTTATATGGCAAAATATGTACTCAATTACAATTAAAAGTACTAGTTACCTTTTACACAATTTTAGTAGCAGTATAGATTGATTAATTAGACTGTTTAAAGGGCCCATATTACACTATTTTATGATCTATGTTATAATGTTTCCTCATCACAAACAGACCTGGAGTTGTTTTGTTTCATTCACACATGTTTAACACACAAACCCTGGATATTTAGGCTGAGTTCTTCTCTCAAACAGAAAACACTCTGTTTCACCTTGTGATGTCATGTGGTAATACAAGAAGTGCTCCACTGTGTTTTTAAACTCCATACACCTTCACTAGAATCATTTGGATCATTTCAGTCCTGGAATTGCCCATCTCTACTGAACTTAGCTGAAACTAACTTAACTTGAAAACTATTGCTTCATGACATCACAAGGTGGAAGAGAGCATTTTGAGCTTTGGAGATGTAGACAGACAGAGATAAAGGGTTACTCAAACATGTGTGAATGAAACAAAACAACGTGGTGAAAAAAAAAAAACACAACTCCAGGTATGTTTTTGAGGTGGTATCAACATTATAACATGGCTTAAAGCTCACAAGAGTCAATTTTGCATAAAATAGGAAGCCGAATTTAAAGCTGAATTAAATTGTTTTGAACCACAATCACAATTCTCTGAGCTCGGGCCAATCAGAATAGTTGATGCAGTACAGTGTGTTTGTAGATACAGACAGGAGCAGAGACAGCAGTGAGACAGACTTGCACAAGGACACATAGGACTTGTGCTGTACTAAGAAACTCATAATTTTAAATGTGGCTAATTGCAATTACATGGCTAGAATTATACTAAATTACAAGTGCAGGTTTAAAAATCTACTCAAAAAGTACTTGACCCTTACTTAAAGGTCCTATATTACGCAAAATTGACAGTTCTGAGCTTTAAGCCATGTTGGAATGTTGTTACCTCATCAAAAACATACCTGGAGTTGTGTTTTGTTTCATTCACACATGTTTGAGTAACCCTTTATTATTAGTCTGTCTACATCTCCAAAGCGGAAAATACTGTGCTCCACCTTGTGATGTCATCAAGTGGTAGTTTTCAAGTTAATGGCTACCTCTTACCTTTAGTTCAGTAGAAATTGGCCATTCCAGGGCTGAAATTATCCAAATGATTCTAGTGAAGGTGTATGGAGTTTAAAACACAGTAGAGCACTTCCTGTATTACCACATGAGCTCAGCCTAAATATGCAGAATTTGTGTGTTAAACACGTGTGAATGAAATACAGAATTTTGTGTTAAACACGTGTGAATGAAATAACACAACTCCAGATATGTGTGTGATGAGGAAACAACATTATAATATAGATCAGAAAATAGTGTAACATGGGTCCCTTATTCTACTCAGTTAAAGTAACGTGAGCATTTGTGGTTAGTTACTTCTCCCTGCATATTTCTATGTACTTTCTTTAGATCTAAATAATCATAAATTCAACCCACCATTATTTGTGTGTGTGTGTATGGAGTTTAGACGCTGTCCAAAGTGCTGAGTCATTCCAGCCTTGGGCAAAACGCAATTTGAATAATTTTGACAAATGTCCCCATGACAAAAGCTTCTAAGTGGAACTCTCTCCGAAGTAAAAAAGAACTGAGAACTGCCTTGGAAATACAGCCCAATTCAACATTTCTCTCTGGCGCTTTGTGACAATGAGGACCTAATGTTTCCATAACAGAACCTTGTGCTGACTCACACTCTCCTCTGGCAGGTTTTTTTATAGTGGAAATGAAAGAATAAGTCTCTTTGCTTCCAGCTGAAGGCCGCGTGCCAAGATGAACCCGAGCTCTAATCTCGCTCTTAAATCTGTCTGAAACCACAATAGCAGATATTATCAACTAGATACGACTGTCAAATGTATCGAAAATCAGATACTAATCGATAGGGATGCACCGATATGATACTGGTATTGGATATCGGCAGCGATACTGAAACATTTTCTGGATCGGGTTTCAGCTTTCAAATATCGGTTCAGCTGATATCTGGTTGGACTTATAACTTGATGTAATAAGACTATTCACTGTTTGTAGTTGGCCAAGAAAATCTCATAATGTTTGAATTGTTATTGATACAATGTTGTTCTGTAGTTACATGAGGGATAAACAGCTACATGAAACATTTGGATCAGTTTTATTGTATTATTTATTTTCGTTTTAAGGAAATAAATGCTATAAAAAAAAATAAATATCGGGGATCGGCAGATACCTAAAGCTGTAGTATCGGAATTGGTATTGGAACTAAAAATCTGAACAGAACAAGACCACATAGACTAGTATACGCCCATGGACCACTATGGAACCTACCTGGACGACTGAAGTATTACACAGATATAAGACTGCATGGGAATATAAAAGACAGTACTACCATTTAATGTTCAAAATCACATTCTCCTGTCTAAATAAAGAGTGGTTTTAATTATCATCTAAAAATCACTTCTCCTGTCTAAATAAAGAGTGGTTTTAATTATCATCATAGTATCAGAATCTGTATTGAGTATCGAGTCTATCCTTTGTATTGAAATGAAGTTTGACATTTTAGTATCATGACAACACTACAACTAGGGCTGGGTGATATGACAAAAATGATTACTGATTATTTTGAATCTATTTTGTCTTCCACAGAATACAAATACAAATGGCTTTCAATATTAATTTGGAAAACATAAACAAGATTTTCAAACACTGCCATTTAAAGGAACTGTATGTGGCCTGCACTCTTATAGTTTGAAAAAAGGCACTACAATCACAACTGAGTCACTACTCGCTAGAGCCTTAACCTGCACATAGAGGACACATACATTCTCAGTATATGAAAGGCCATCCTTCATGTGAAACCTCAGAACCTCAGAATTCACATTCAGAATCTTACATACAGTTCCTTTAAACACAACACTCCTGCAAAGTCTGAACTCTGCTTTAAACCACATGCTTTTACTGACAGAGAATTAGAAATGATTGAACCTCAATCTCTATTAAAATTTGATCACTTGCCCAGCCCTACTGTATACATAAATAAACAAAAAGGAAATATTTTTACACAAGCTTCAGAAAGTGGTGCAATTATTCAACCCAAACAATGTCACTATTGTAAGTTGAAGGACTTTAAACCATTAGATTATAATACGGAAATTTGTGGATCTCAAACAAATCTTCCTCTGCCTTTAAACCAGGACGAGGGGGCTTTTTTACTCTCACACATCTAGGCCTATCACCATAACAAATTTTGAAGTGCAATATATTGCTGAAGTAAATATAGATGATAAACGATAACTAGTTCATGCCACTGACACAATATTATTAAACCACAAAACTATTCTAAATTTACAATATTGTTTAAAAGCCTCGAGCTGAAATAAATAAACACTTTAGCATTTGTTGTGCATCTGTAATGAGTAATGAATTTTTATTCAACCCTCTACAGCTCAAATCTTATCATATTACCAAAAAAGAACCAAAAAATTCCCAGTAGTGCAAAGAAAATGTACACACGATAAATACTGAACCCCAAAAAATATTGTTCCATCTAACATATACTGACGACACTGTCCTGAAGAAGTCAGACTATAGATGGTGCTGTCGTCCTGCCTCCATGGGTAGGAAGACAGCGCCAAGACCTGTTTAATATCAGCTGACCAGACACGTCACAGCAACATCACGTGACCACTCTGAGGAAGACCGCTACTGAGCAGTCCAAACTGTCAGCTATGAAAACAAACTAAACCTTGGTCTGAAAAAAGAATCGGAAAACCAGATGAACCTCATTGGACTAGATTCTCCCAGAGTTATACAGGCCCCAACCCTCCATCTGAAATAATGACTTCATCAAATTTTACAATGCAGCATATAGCAGACCAGATATGAATGTAACTGGCAGACTTTAGCGTACGCCATCGAAATCCAATACGGCTTCTATCACATCACATTCATTTAGCACTGATCCAGTTTATTAGACAAGTAAACATGTTCGGGTTGACACAAGATTAGAGCGAAAATCTACTGAGTGACACGAGGAACAAATACTAAATAATTAATCACGAGACACACAAAGCAGACGTGAGTTTAAGCTATGGGCCTGTGTTCATTTGAAAAGCGGATGCCATGATGAGGACTTAAGCCAGACAGTAGTTGATATCCAAGCAAAACAAAAACTCACTGCTATTTGTAAAATATGGGAAATAACACTGTGCAGCTGTCATAACAAGAGAGGCTAATCATTTGAGACAATATTTGAGTTTATAAGTGAAACCTGAGTTATATAATTGAACAATCTTGAAGAGTGAGGGCAAAGGAAGCCCGTATCCTCATGATAATAAACCTAGATGCATGCTGACCCCTGCTGGTTTCTTACCATAATGGCAAATTCAAAGTGGAGGTGCAATTTGAGAACACTTTCAGATGGCTTTTATGCAGCGTCTTCCTGACAGGGGTAATTTCACATTTATTCGATCTTGCGGTTTCAAAGAACGGCGTGTCAAAGCCTGTTTAATTCAAAGCACGAAAGATGGGGATGCACTGTAACTGTAGAGATCCAAGAGGACGCTATCAAACAAATGCTAATCACCAGCCATTTCCATCAACAAGGGAGCCTGTTTGACGTCATCCGAGTCATGTTTGTGTCTCTGAGAACTATTTCTATTTCAGTCAAGAATAAAAAGTCAAAAATAAAAATCGGGAACATCACCAAAGTTTTAATAGTGACGTACTTGGACAGAAAGGCACTTTTATAGAACTTTGTAAGACAGAGGTCAGGGACAGGGTGTGCTGTATCTACTGCACAGCATTAATTACGTGTAAATGTTTAGAATTATGAAGTGAATAAAATCAGTTGTATACAAAATTTAAAACTGATTTTCTCAATGATTTTAGCTACATAAGAGCAACTACAAATTTGTCACAATAAAACAACAGCTGTATAAGGTTGTAAGTTTGCACATCAAAAGCAGAGCTGCTCCTTATACCAGCTGCCTGGAATAGACTGGAAAATCTGAGGGTTTCAAATCCTCAACATCTCATGTGGTGTCAAAAATGCAAAAGAGTCTTGTTATTTGAATCAGTATGTCTTGTTATTAATATGACTTGGACCTGCAATCTTGTATTTAAAAATGCTTAATTTGTATGTCTGTCTGGCTTTAAATAAATAATAAAAAAGCAAAAGGGTCAAAATGTGAAATTGCAACATGATGAATTTTTATGTTGGTGGGCAAAAACTCTACCACTGAGCCTCTGCTACACCCAACTGTGCTTGTGAAACTAATTAGATAATAAATACACAATAAACTTAAAGATGCACTGTGTAACTTTTCTGGTGGAGGGCACACCACCTGTTTGTCTCCATGGAGATGTTATTGGTTTTCTGGAATTATCTACAGGTTGGTATTAACTTATCCATCTCCACTGAGGCAAACAGGTGACGCCAGCAGGTCAAGTTACAGGTCAGATCTGTGCAGAGGCAACCCACTCTTGGAAAGAATGCATGGTTTTCAAGGTATTTTTGAGCAATAAAAACATGCGGTATGAAATAAATGCAAGAAGATACATTTACTATACTGTGGAATATTCCGGGCATCTCCATGGAGACAAGCAGGTAGTGAACCATCTACCAGAAAAGTTGCATAGAGCACCTTTAAGAGGTTTCCAGTATCTAACACACACTGTACCTCTCACTCTAAGAACCAAGGCCAGCCATAAAAGGTGTCCCATTTATCAAACAGACAGTTCAAAAAAAGCACTTGTGACAGGGACAGGAGCAGATGTGGGCTGAGAAGAGGTCTTTACCTGGATTGTGCCAAAGTCCACATTTTCGTAGTGGAAGTGGGCGCACTCTGCCAGTTTGGGAAAGTGTCCCTTGGTAAAATTGAGCCTGAAACATAAGACACAAGACACAGTTTGGTTATCACCTTATGTTCCGCTCAAGATAACGCCTCCAAGTGAGGATGACGAGGCGAGGAGGCAGAGTGCAGTGTAAGCAGAGGGAGAGAGCGAGGAATGGAGAAGACACAGAAATAGACTGAGAGAATGAGAGGAGCTGAGGAAGGAAGCACGGGCGATAAACTGTGTGTTAAAGGGCCTGTTTCTGAGTTTCATTTATTCAAGATAAATGCTCTTTACATCATGCACTGTATAGTAAAAGCAGCTAAATATAAAATAAATAGAGACTGTGAAATACAATACAACCGTTTTACATTGCCTTTTCTCAGGTAATAACTAACACAAAAGCAACAGACAGGGCCACCTCTTTTTATCCAATCAGGCGTAGTTTACTAAGAATCATGGGCAACAACTGCCTGACACTATCCCAGACACTTGATTCCATGGTGCATTATCAGTAGTGACTAAAAAGCTTAAAGTAGGCGGAAATCTGAGAACTATATGCAAACAACCACACTATCCCAGACTGTTGTTTCTGTGTCACGGTGCAATATTCAAATGGAAGAAAAGACTAAGTAGTGCTGGCATAATACAAAAATTTTAAACTCCATTTCGATACTAAGGAATATACTCGATGCTCCAATACTAATTCCGATACTATGATGATAATAGAAACACTCTCTCTTAGACAATAGAATTAAACAACATTAAATGGTAGTACTTTCTTTTATATTCCCAGGTGGCTATTCAGGAAAGGTTCATTTCTGTCCTGTGAAAGTGACTTTTTTAGTATTGATACTTGCTCAAATGAGTATCTAGTTTCAATACTAGTTTGATCTGATTTTCGACACTTCTGACAACCCTACTAAGCAGGCGGGACTAAAAGTTCAAACTAAAACACGATCCTGACTCATGGTTCAAAATCAGGTAGAGGCCCTTTAACAGTGATAAAAACAGATGGGCAAAGTTTACACAGAGGACAGCAGGTACTCACTTCTTGACATTTTTGACCTTCATGCTTGCCGTACTGCTGCTGCAAGATCGCATGAGGGGTTCGGCCCGCAGCTCGGGAATTTCTGCACTCCGTGCCTAAAAAAACAAAACAAAAACAATGAGGTTTTCCATTACAGTCCACATCTTCCCCAGTGACACTTCCTTAATTAAAGTCTGTGAAAACAACTTTGCAAAAGCATTAAACTTAAGTCCATTTTACATCGGATCATGTTTGTTAATTCTGTCGCTGTTTGTGTAGTGAGTTCTATTAAAGGACTTTGTAAGTAAGCAGAGTGGGAGCATCTGCAAATGTAAAGTGCAAATGAGAAGGCAGCCCTGAATGGCATTTCATTATGTTGGAGGTTCAGCGAGGCACAAGTGTATGTTTAACTTGTTGACTGTTTTATGAGCCCAGCACAAACAGTGGGAGGGCTGACTCTGTAGTGTAATGAGCGCCCCCCTAACCTGACAGCTCAAAGCAAAGTAATGTTTACACCTGAGAAAAAAACTGCGTTGGATCATTTTCTTTTCCTATAAAACGTGTTGTGTTGTTTACGAGTTGGATCAGCGACATCACTTAAATGTAAGGATGGGACAATAAGCAGTAATAATGTTTAACATGATAAAAAAGATTGAATCGCACATTTTTATATAGCGTTTTTCCGCCTTCAAGGCACTTAAAGCGCTTTACAAGGTCACATGATTGTATAAGTCTAAAAACTGGCCACTGAAATGGAAAAAAAAGCCTTTGGCTATTTTGTTTCCCAAAAAAGGAATATATTTCAAGGACAAGCAAAACTGGATACTTTAGTGCCACTAATGCACTTTAATAATCTGGTGACAAACATTTGTAATCACACCTTGGGCACCACATCATTGGGCTCTCCCTGTATAAATAAAGATAAATGAAAAACATCAACAAAAAAACTCACCCATTCACACACACATTCATACACCAGTATACGCAGACGCTGGAGGTGAGAGGTGAGGGGTTGAGTGTCTTGCCCAAGGACACAAAGACAGCATTCATCTGTGGGATCTGGACTCGCACTGCCGACCTGTGGGTCAGTGCATCTAACCGCTCAACCAATGATGTTCAAGTCAAGAGAGGGATTCGAACCGCCAACCGGATCCCTCTCTCCAACTGGGCTACTGTTGATAATAATTGTTCATTGTAGATTTTAATAATAGTAATAATGCATTAGTCTTATATAGAGCTTTTCCAGACGCTCAAAGTCACTTTACAATTTCGTGCATTATTCATTCATTCCATATGGTGGTTACTTTTGAAGCGACCAGTGCCCCACTGTGGCACCTGGTTTTCCCATTGGTTTCCCACGCAAGTACTAAGCAGGCCCGGCCTTGCAAGGAGGTTTGGCCACACATTTTGTATAATCGTGATAATCGCCAACAAAGATAATTGCCCTTCTACCACCAGATTGTCTTAATATACTGTTTAAACTGTAAGCAATATTTATCACAATTTCATTATGTTCCCATACTTGCATTATCTATGTACCAGGCAGAGTGAAATCAGACTTGGTTTAAAACAGTACTTAGTCTAATTGTTTAAACTGTAATCCACTTTCCACTTTATAGTAATGACACACTACTCACTGCAATTTAAAACAATGATTAACCTGTAAAAGTGGTTAACTTGGAATCTGAAGAACTTGCAACTAGTCTGGTCACATGCACATGGCTCACATTTACAGGAAGGAGAATGACAGGAGTACTAAGTACCAAAGATATCAGAGTATGTAGAGGGGATTCACTTTTGGATCTAGACCAGCACATCTACGCCTTGTTAAATTCGATTTGTTCAGTTTTATGGCACAAGCAGGAAGAACCAATTGGGGTTCAAATAGCCATTTAAAGGACATCTGCCCATATTGTCTTAATCTTTATCCAGCCGAGACTGCAGTCTGGCACTGTAATAATGTGAGGTTGTGAATTCCTCCTGGAAGTGACTCACCTGCTTTATTTAGGCTAAATTGTGTTGAAAATTGAAAGCAGCAGTGGCCCATAAACATTAAAGAGGGGTATTATACATCTATGGGGTATTAACTGCTAATACATAACATATTTACATCACCATGTTTCCTTTGATTGTTTTGAAAATGCTATAATTGCCAAAAACAACGTATCATGCTTTTGTATGGCTATAATTCCAAAAACAACGTATCATGCTTTTGTATATTTATGGGGGAGCATGGGTGACGTAGGCTTGTGGGCTGAGCATTGGATAGACTTGTACTGATAACCCTGCTAAAGAGAGTTTGAATAGTGCCTGGGAGAGATCGCTAGATTACTCAAACATACATGGATGACATCTAAAACCTCTTCAGGCATGTTTTTGATGAAGGAATGTTATAACCTGGTAGAAAGCTCCAAAAAGTTAATTTTGCATAATATCTTTAAAGAATAGAGGAATGTAGATCAAAAAGAGTTCACATTATAGCAGGAATAATGTGATGTAATGTGCTGTCAAAAAACATATTTAAATGTGGGCATCATGGAAGGAGCTGGAAACAACAGCAAACTAAAGAGGTGTGTGAAATGAGGTGCAAATAATGTAAAGTGTGGAGAGTTTGCTGTGTACAGGCGTTTGGTGACAGGAAAGGAGATATGCAGATGAGGTCAGACTTTATGAGGCCGCTCACAAGATTCACGTCTCGGTTTAAAACTGGTGCATCAGGATGACGAGGTGGACCTTGAACACACCACACTCCTCAAAGGTCTATTCACAAAGTTTACAATGAATAATTTAGGACTCCTACTTCTCCCTTAGTTGAATTTGCATTATTCAAAGTGAGTAAAGGCTCACACAACACAGTTAAAGGTGCTGTTATTTCCTGTATCTTGAATGTCAAAAGGTCAAAATACATTTTAACAAGTTTAATAAAGCTCAGATCATTCTTAAGAATATGACACTGCTGCATGCGAAAGGGCGTGGGACAGTTTTTGTTTATACTTGCCTGTAAATGTCTAAATGTGCAAGTGTTTTTATGTTTATTTTGTTAAGGTCCGCCTCACTGTTTATGTTGTTTTGTTTTTTGTTTAATATATTAAAAACATTATAACACTTCAATTATAAGAAGAACATGATTTAGACTTAAAGTGAAACTAAACACTAAATCAACTCTTGTGTGGTCAGAAACAGTGAAAAACTGAGTGTGTGCTGCCTCTAGTGTCCACTATAATTTCAAGTACTACATATACATGTGACATAACACATGACTGCCCTGATTACAGCCAGGTGTTTCTGATTACAAACATCTAAGCCTCATAAGTCATGATAACAAATATAAGTATGATATATTGGTGAAGAAAATATAGACGATAACGCAGGATCCCCCCAAAAAACTATTCTGTATGTGCAGTATTTTTAATGAACATAAGCTGCTATACATCAATGAAACACTTAATAAAGTTAGAAGTTATTTACTCAACCCTTTACAGCTCAAATCTTCAGAAAAGTACACAAACTAAGAAAACGTTCCCCACTAGTGCAAAGGAAAAGTAACCATGATAAATATTGACCCCCAAAAATAATTGTTCCATCTAAAATGTATTGAACGATAAGTCGATATTGTAATTATCGTGACAGGCCTACAAACACCTGGCTGCAGGAGTGGAGTTTGAAGTGTGGATACCCGTTAGATCATTCACACAGTTCCTTATACCCCCAGACCCCGCCCCTCTTCCCCTCTCACTTTCTTCTTTACTTCTCCAGGTACTGCCCCAGTTAGCAGTAGGCATGGAACGATATTGAAATTTGGTGTCAGGCCTGTCACAATATCAAAGTTTGAAGTGCGATATATTAATTCTGAAAATGATATGATAAACGATCATATTGAAATGAATTTATAAGCTTAAAGCAGGATAATCACAGTAAACTCTAAGTGAATCATATTACATAAATAGTTCAATGGCACACTAGTTAGTTTTAGTATAATGTGCAAAAAAGGGTACATGCGATATATAGGTGTCACGATTATCATGGCCAAAATAATTGCAATTAACGATTATATCACAATAATTATTAAAGCTGCTAACAGTTTAAAAACTTTATGATATGAATAACTTTAATTTTAATATCATGAATAACTTCCATGTTTAAACAACTTTTATATAATTGTACTTTGTACTACTAACAACTACGATCTAGAGGAAAACATTATGGATAAGTAGGTTTGTTCTGCACGTTCTGGTGTTATCATGGTGAATACCTTTGTTGACAATTATCACGATTATATAAAATCACACAAACAATTATTGTCGGCCCATCCCTAGTTAGCAGGTCTATTTGAAATGTGTTTGAGGGTGGAGTTTTAGGTCTTCAGTAACACTTTAAGACGATGTTTGGAAAAAGCCTTGTGTGCTGTGAGGCGGTGCTCTCCATCCTCCACAGATCAACAGGGCGTTGGTGTGACGACTAACAGAAGTTGCTCAGAGCCATTGGAGTCATCACAGATATCTATAATGTATATTCCGGTCCAGTGCAGCTCCTATCAAATATTGAAGAAAGACGAACAGACGTTTAGACCCCGCCTCTGATTAATATTCATCATCCCCGGTGAGACTGTACTTCCTCCTGCTCTCTGACTGTTGCCTGATCGAAGTGAGCACTGGGCTCCAACCACGCGCCGACCATGGGTGGCTCGGCACGTTACCATGGAGACGGCCTCATTTTTACCGTACTGTTGATGCCAGTTGCCAGACTCTAACCAAAGAAGGCAAGAAGGGGCAATACTGAATGATGCATGGTAGGGAACGAAGCCCAGTGTGGACAGTAAACAGATGATAGTTGAGATGCAGCTGCAGTGGATGGATATCTATGCAAAGAGTGAGGAGTGGAGCAGCCTCAGGGCGACAGCAAACGTCTGCATTAGTCATGACTGTGTGATTGTGTTCCAGGGAAAGACGGACACGGTTTCAATAGAGCAAGACATCAGCTCATCACTGCACACCTAGTTATAACTGTGAGGAAGAGATTATCCCATTAAATCCTTAGTGGTGTTGGGAAGTAACTATAAAAACGGATTACTTTTTTAGTAACAATCTAATGCATTATAATTAAACATTTTGAAAATAGGTTACAGTTACAATTACAAACCTTAATACAAACCCAATCTATAGAGCTAATCACAAATGTCTGCTGTTTTTATATATTTGACAGAAAACAGAAACAAAAATGCAGTCTTTCAGCGTCAGTTGGAGATCAGCCTTGAACCAAAACAAATTGAGATTTGTTTATAGACGTCTGTACATGTCGCCTCTGCTGCGGGAGCTGTAGAGTTTACTGTTGTAATTATTTTGAATTGGGATAAATAACAAAAAGTCTGCTAAATAGGGAGCTATAGTAATAGTGATCACATTAGGACGACAGTAGCTCAGTTGGTAGAGTGTTTGTCCACTGATCTGAAGGTTGGCTCTCATTGGTGTGATTCCAGCTCCCACAGATGAATGCTGTTGTTGTGTCCTTGGGCAAGACCCTTAACCCACCTCGCCTCTAGTGTCTGAGTACACTGGTGTATGAAAGTTTGTGTGAATGGGTGAGCGGTTCCTTGATGTAAAGTACTTTGAGTGCCGTGAAGGTGGAAAAGCGTTATATAAAAATGTGATCATTTACCATTTTTTTTTAGAAAGTAATGTGACCAACACTGATTAGTAAGGGTAAGCCAATCTCTTTATGCGTTTACTAATTACGGTTTGTCATAAAAGTAAGATTGAAATTTAAACTGAGTCATTCCGGCAGCATGACACCGTATCTGGACCTGTACACTTCTCACCATGGCACTGATGGTCTCCTCCCAGTCGGGGCGCTCTCTGGGATGGATGTGAGCCAACTCAGGCACAAAATCTTCGTCGTCCAGGTGACGGCCAGACCTCAGGCTCCTGCAGACACAAAACAAGGGCGAAATCAGAGCTGAACTAGAAAAAGGAAATTATAATTTTAAATGGTGTAATAATGATTTGACCTGTGGTATTTGAACGCTGTTGGAGAGAAAGCTATTGATTTACAAGGGCTCGGAAATAACGTACACTGTTGAAAGGCTGGGCTAAAATCAATAAAAGAATCAAAGACTGTACAAGAAATGAACAGGTCTAAACTAGAACTGCGTTTAGGACTGAATGAACAAAGCAAGGGTAAAGTGTAGGACTAAACCAGGTCAACGTCACTGTTCCAACACACACCACATAATTAAAATATTGACAATATTGATCTTAGGCTTTGTGAGGCAATTATTTCTAACATGTCAATTTCTATGACACACACACAAAGAGAAAGATTATACAAGTGTATTCGTCTTATTATAGAGGAATCCCACCTCTGCAGATGCCAAAAAATCCAAATCAAAAATTATAATTTAGAGATTTCAACCAGCAAAAACACTCACTCCAGCATTTCACAAATATTCAACAGCACTAGACTTAAAGATGCACTGTGGAACTTTTCTTGTTGGACATGCTATATGTTCTTCTTCATGGAGATCCTATTGCTTTGCCCGGATTGTCCCACAGTATGGCATTAAACTTGTCTATCTTACATTTATTCATTCAAGGTGCTTTTATTGCTTGATAAACATGTATTCGAACGGGCTCGCCTCACCACAAACCCAACCTGTAACTTGGTCTGGTGGCATTACCTGCTTGTCTCCCTAGAAATAGATTAATTTAATGCCATAGAAAGAAACATTCCAAGCAAACCAATGACATCTTGGAAAGTAGCAGGTAATGGACCCTGCACCCGAAAAGTTACATAATGCACTTTAATAAAAAAACAAGATAATTACAAAATGAGTTTGGAGCAATTAAGAGTTTCACTGGTTAAATAATGAGCAAGCAAAGAAGAGGACAAAAGCTGAAGTAAATAGGACGATTTGTGAAAGGCAGATCAATTTTATCGAGAGGCGGCTGTACTCTCTTTACTTCAAAGCTCTGGCCTTGTTTCTTCACAGTCTAAGAGGCAGAGAACTGGGGCTGCTCTGAACCAGACACATTTTGCACAAAAACATCTCAGCAGCCACAAGTGAGACGCATTCATAAAACATGCGCCAGGCAACGCACCACTCTGGGGCTGCAGTCGACCAAAGAAATTCTCGGTCATGGGTTTAATCTGCCTTTTTACATATAAATACCAGAAAATACCTAATTTTCAGCTAACTCACTCACTGGCTTCTCTTTCTCTTGTTGTCCCATATAAATCACTATAATCTAAATGATCCATCAACTGATACAAATTTTAGTCAACTAAGACACGATCGACCAATTAATGGACTAAACGACCTACAGTCCCAGTCTTGCAGCCCTACTCCAATCGCCTCAAGACTTTCAGGTTCAGTTTTACAGTCAAACTTTAAGTGCATATGACTTAAAGTGCTTCCAATGTTTTATAATTATGACTTGGTTTGGTTGGGTAGTACCTGTGGTAAATATTTATCATAGTTTTACATCAATTGGCAGTTTGTTGAAAAAAAATGTTGAAAAGAAAAGTACATACCGTATTTTCCAGAGTACAAGTCACACCGGAGTATAAGTTGCACTAGCCAAAAAATGAATAATAATGAAGAAAAAAAACATATATTTCACATATAAATTGCATCTGAGTATAAGTCGCACCCCTAAATACGGTAAATACAGACAGTAGCGGTGAGTTCTAAAACAGAATACTTCTACCTAGGCCTGTCATAATCACTATATCGACTTATGGTTCAATATAAAAGCTGGACCTATATATTTTTGGGCTCAATATTTATCATTTGTACATTTTCTTTGCACTACTGGGAAATTTTTGGTTATTTTTGGCTTTATGATAAGCTTTGAGCCATAAAAAGGTTGTATTCATAACTTCTATAACTCATTACAGATGCAAACTAAGTACTAAAGTGTTTCATTCTGCTGTTTATTTCTGGCAGCTCATAATTTTTAACAATATTGTAGATTTAGAATAGTTTTTGTGTTTTAAATTTGCTTTTGGGTTTTTGTGCCAGTGGCATAAATTTGTTTCAATATTATCGTTTATCGTCTATTTACTACAGCGATATATAGCACTTCAAAATGTGTTATCGTGACAAGGCTGCGTCTACCTATGTCATCAACACTGAAAATTCCTGCAGTTACAATTTAAGTGCAAGAAACACATTTTTATGACAGATTAAACAGCACTTTAACAAAATGGAGGCGTTGTTATATATTTTTAGCAGTCTAATCAGAACTATTGTGTAATTTAGACACGTTTTCACCCTTGTTAAGATTATGGTGCTAGGTATGGAATTACGTCTACACATTTACAGTTGAAACCAGAAGTCTACATACACTATATAAAAAGACAAATACACTTTTTTTTCCTCACTGTCTGACATGAAATCAGACTAAACCTTTCTTGTTTTAGGTCAAATAGGATTACCAAAAATATTTCTATTTGCTAAATGCCAGAATAATGAGAGAAGGATTTTTCATTACTTTTATGATATATTTATATATATTTCATTAGTATTTGGTACTATTGCCTTTAAAACTGTATGACTTGGGTCCAAAGTTTTGGATATCCTTCCACAAGCTTCTCACAATAGTTGGCAGGAATTTTGTCCCATTCTTCCTGACAGAACTGGTGTAACTGAGTCAAGGTTGTAGGCCATGTCTTTTTATATAGTGGATATAAACTTCTGGTTTTAATTGTATCTGCAGTCCATGTCCAACCAGGAAGTCAAATTATAAACTTCACCAAAATGTAAAAAATAAAATGAAAAAATAAGTAAGATTTTTAGTAAACTCTTAAATCTAATCATATTAAGTATGTTTTAAATTAGTAGTCTACTCTTTCATATGTACTTTAATAAAACAATGTAGTAGAGCGGTTGAAGAAAAATTAACTGTTTTGGATGAAGAGTCTACATACAGTTGTAGGGTGACAACATCTTACAGAAAACCAATGGCAGTGATTTGAAATAATTGGACATTGGGGCCTTGGAGACAGCAGTTCTTTTGCTCAAACCTTTTAAAGTGATGCTCGGTGAACTCAGCTCACCCTATTAAGCCAGACACGAACACTGCATCACACTAAGAATGGTATTAAAGAAGATGTAAAATCACCCAACCCAAAATACCTGATTCTCTCCGGGTCGACACTTATAGTTACGTAGCCTCCCAATGGGTCTCATTAAAACTGCCGAGACCCAAAAAAAGATTGTGTATGAACTCGAGAAACCCACTTCAAAGCTTTATTGCTAAAAAGGTCAAAAGACGTCACCTGGATCGGAAAAGAGTCATCTGCTGGTCAGAAAATAGACGAGGTTAAACTAGGATACGTCAACGTTTTAAACCAGGGTCGTGACAGGAACACCTAACAGCAGTGGTGTGCGGTCAGGGCAATCAAGGCAGCAGTACTTGTCCAATAAAATCTAAAATCGTCGCGTGTCAAAAGTATAATTAAATAGTTCTGAAATGTAGCCAAATAATCCTGTTTTCCCTTCACTTCTGCCTGTTTGAAGCAGGTTTGAAGTCACGGTGTCCTTTAGTACACCCTACTGGTCACTGAGCAGACTGCATCTACCGTGGTTGTCAGCGTGTCATTAACTTGTGTTGTTGTCCTTTGCTATGGAGGCCGTGGCACACTCTCGACGTGTGCTTTTACACCTGGAGAGGCCAGCCGGTTGTTTTAGAGGCTTATGCGTGCGTACTGAGGACCACAGCCGGCTCAAACAGCACTGAATAAACCCCATGATAAACCCACGGAGGAATCGGATATCTGAGGAGATTTCTAGTGAGTGCATGAGTGCCACAGGAGACGACAACAGCAGCGCCAACTTTCAACACAAGTGACTGAAATAACTCGCATTTAGGTTCATGTTTCTAGTGATTAGATGTGAGCTAGAAATACAGGCAGCCATGTAATCAAACAGTGAGTAGTGGAGTGAGTGGCCGGAGAGGAGACTGTCTGTTTATGAAGCGACAGCATTAGTGGAATAACGGGGCTATTACACATGTGTGGAGGAACATGTGGCTGTTGTGGACCTGCTCCATTTCAGAGATATACAGGACGTTTCTTCAGGAAAGACGTGGTTTTGATTTACATCTGTGATAGGTGAGTGTGAGCACATTGTACTAACGCAGGCCTGTGTTTAAGGGGACATTGTGTCACACACAGGACTTATTATGGCCTACATGCACTTGTCTGACCGGTGCCCCTGTCTGACCGGTGCCCCTGTCTGACCGGTGCCCCTGTCTGACCGGTGCCCCTGTCTGACCGGTGCCCCTGTCTGACCGGTGCCCCTGTCTGACCGGTGCCCCTGTCTGACCGGTGCCCCTGTCTGACCGGTGCACTGTTGTTGTTAGTATCTCATGAATGTACATTTTGTGTAATAAGGGCATTTCACATGTGTAGAGCTGTCATATGTCACTCATGTGGTTTCTAGATGCATAATGATAATTACATAGATAACAATAGTACTCAGCTGCATAAATGAGGTGTAGAAGAAGGATAAACCTGTGAAGAAACAAATAGCCCACTGACCAGCCCTGTTTGTACAGACAGGGTGTCCTGTCCAATATATACAAATATTAATAAACTATAGATCTAGGCTTCTCTAATTTGACTCAAAGGGCTCAGTATATATGCATTTAATATGTCAGTAAAAATAAATATACTCATTTGCAATGTAGCATATATAAAAAGCGGTGTTATTAAATTGTTATCAGTGAAATATTGATATCCACCCCAAATCTGCTCGTCTACCCATAAAAGTCACTGCACGCTCCTGCCGAACAGTAACAGCAGCGTTCTATTTTTGTGAACTGCAGACTGAAAATACAACTGCGTACATGCGGCTGGATCCAAAAACACTCCTGCAGCTCAACTATAACGACTCAGGTAAAATAAGGTGGTTGTAATGGGTCAAATGATAATCTTATAAAGAACATGGTGAACCCAAATGGTCTGTGGTTATATTTTAGGCTGCACAGAGATGAGCTGACCCAGAGTTCAACAAGGTCTGTTTTATACTGAAAACACATGGCCAACAACATCATGGTGAATAATATACTAATAGAAATTTTAAGATGTTAGCTATGTTAACTGCATCCACTCAAAAGTATTCAGTTAAAAAAAAAAAAAAAGTTATATTGTTTTGGCTCATGATTTTATATGAACGTGGTAGCCAGTCATAGATATCTAATTAGGAGGCGTGGCGTTTGATGCTTAGAAATTTGGCTAATCTGGGAAGATTTTTACGAATTACATTGCCGAAAACCTGTATTTTTTCTGATAGCTGTTAACATTGGGTAGCCTTCATAATTGGCAGTGTCATGAAATACAAATTTTAATACAGGGATTAGCTTCACCGTGCATTTGTATGTGATGGAGTGTTCAAATCGATGTAACTCTGGGTAGAATGGGCGAGCCAAGTGGGCGCGCTGTATCAACAGGCAAAATGGAGAATTTTGTATCTATGAGTGTCTATGGTCGGCAGCTTACAAAAACACAACCGAATCTCTTTTTTTAAATTTGATTAATGTCGCTTTGATCTTAAGCTCAATAGAACATTTGAAAAATAGCACAGGCTGTACTGATGATGAATGCATGTCCATAAAACAGTTTTCTGAGTCCCCATCCTCTCTCTTCACAGAGTACATCCATCATCTTTAGCAGGATACAAAGGACATCTTCCATATGACAGGGACAGGGGAAGGCAGGCGTGGAGTTGTTGACTTTTCTGTGTCTGCTCCTGGTCTGACATCGTTGAGCCACAGTGACCTAATGACATGCTTAAAGCAGCACTCAAACGGCAGCCGGAGCCCAATGTGACGCAGAGTGAAGCCTCGAGACATGACAACACCACAGCGTTTCACTCACTCAGCACGTATCACTCAGGCCTGCCGCGATAACTCATTTTGAAATGCAATATACTGTTAAAAAATAGACTGTAAAACTTAAATTTAGGACACTAACAATAACCCTTAAGCAGGATTATCTCCCAAAACTAGGGTTGTACAATTAATTGTCATTGAAGTCACAATTTGAATGGAAGCAATTAGCAAGTGCCACAATTTCCCCACAAACAACCAAATACTCTTATGTCTGTTACATCTTATGTCTGTACAAGTCTAAACTACAGGATTAGCAGTTTTTTGCAAACATGTTCTGACATATAAAAGTAGCTCAGCTAAGTGTTTGTTCACTGATCTGAAGGTTGGCGGCTTGAATCCCACTCTCGACATAAACATCACTGGTAGAGCAGTCAGATCCACTGACCCACAGGTTGGCGGTGCGATTCTAGCTCCCACAGATGAATGCTGGGCAAGACACTAAACCCACCTCACCCCCAGTGTCTGCGTACTCTGGTTTATGAATGTGTGTGAGAATGGGTGAGTTGTTCCTTGATGCAAAGCTCTTTGAGTGTTTTGAAAATGGAAAAGCGTTATATAAAAATGTGACCATTTACCATTTCTTGTATTAGTTTATCAGTTTACATTTCAGTCTTTTTGTCAATTCAGTGTTTTGTCAATCAAAACACTAAACAGAATCCTATTGTTAAAACATAAATCACAAATCTAATTGCAATACCATGCTTGCCAGGAAAATCCCAGTTTCACAAATCATTCAGCACTACCCAAAACTATTCTAAATGTACAATATTGTTGAAGAACATGAGCAGAGCAGCAATAAATTGAATGAAACACTTTAATAGTTTGTTTGTATCTAGAATGAGTCATAAAACTTACTTATTCAAACATCTACAGCTCAAATCTCATCGCTTTACAGAAAAATAACAAAAAGCTCCCCACTAGTACAAAGAAAAAGTACCACGATAAATACTGACCTCCAAAAAATTAATGGTCCATCTATCATTTATTGAAGTCGATATAGTAATAATCCTGACAGCCCTGGTATCCCCTTCCCAGCTTTGAAGAGCAGTGCACTCCTGGCATTCCCAGCATTCCGACACAAAAAGGCACAGGAGGGAAAACGGACAGATCCTTCTGCTCGTACTCTTAACATCCTGAAAGCCTGAAAACTTGCCTTTACAGTGGTGTTAAGCAGCACTTTCTCTGCACTTTGCTATTCACATCCTTTCAAAAGCAGACAGAACAAGACTGAAAAAAAAGGACAGTTCTTCCATGGCAGGGTGAGCTATGGGGTTTATAAGGTTCATAGAATTGTTAAGAAACGACAGGGTTAATTAAATTACTAAGTAAAAGGGAAAAAAAGTGAAATCTCTTACTTTCATATCCAATACAGTCTATGTGATGAATAACCAAAGCCCACTGAAGGTCTCTGACTATTTCAGTTCTTCACACACCAAATTTTTAAACTGCATTGTAGCGCCAACCGGAGCACTGCCTAAGTCCTACAACAACTGCCTTCAAAAATGAAACCCAAACTAAAGACGAGGTTAAAAACACATCTAAATGAATGAAAACAACCAGCGAGCTCCAAACGACGTTTTTAAAGCACACCATGAAGGTCTCACATCTCCTGCATGAGTCCAGGGAAATAAAAACTAAAGCCATACTTCAGAACATTCTCCATGGAAATAGATAGGTTTTATGCCATACTGTGGAATACTATAATCAAAGGGACAACATTTCCATGGAAACAAGCAGGTGAAGGCCCTGCTCCAGGCCAAATAAGAGTCAGGTTTGTGGATATGCAAGCTCACTCACAGTAAGGATGCATGATTTTCAGTAGAGATCAACCGATATGGATGTTTTCATGGCCGATGCCGATTATTGTTTAGAATCCAGAGAAGCAGATGGCCAATGAGCTCTGCCGATATCTTTGGTCTGATATGTAGGGCAGATTTTGGTTATTTTGCCCAAATTCTGTCATTTACTACAAACTCATCCACAGCCCTTTTACCACGTACATAAGAAACAGCAGTGTAGTCACAGTTTGTGCAGTTATCTCTTCACACTGAAGTGTTCAAATTCATGGGTATTTTTAGTCAGCAGGTCGGCCAAAAACATCGGCCTGTGCTGGAGATTTAAGGCCAATAGCTAATGCGCTAAAAAGCGCAAATATCGGTCCAATATATCTAACTAACAGATATATCGGGCAATCTCTAATTTTCAGTGAAATAAAAAAATAAAATGAAATCAATTATTTTATTTTAGGCAATTTGTGGCAAAAAATGTTAGTTTGTAATTTTTAAGTTTTAAATTTTAAATATAAGTAAGCATGTCGTCATTTGTTATCATGGTCTAAAATGGAGATCTTTTTCTAAACATAACAAGCTCTTTGTCCCTGCTTCAACATTACAATGATTATTATATTCTTATATAGATGAATTTTATCAGGACATAATTATTTGGGTGAAATTTATCTGGTGCTTCCAATTTGGGCGTCAGTGATGAGTTTTTATAAGAGCAACTGTTCAGTGTGTGGAGTGTTTCTGTCCTGGACACACACGTGGACACATGCCACTTTTAGACCTGCCAATGATACTCTCTGGAGAATATTATGGCACTGGTCGCGTGGACGAGCGGCGGTCCCAGGCTCCTGCTCAACAAGGCTGTTCCCGTGTTTGGGTTTAGAAAGTATTACGCTGTGAACCATTTATTCCCACAAGGAGAGGGAGCAGTCTGTTGCTTTGAAATACATTGGGATAAAAGGGATCTCAAATCAATCTGGTTGGAATGGAAGTCACTATTTTGTCCCAATCCCAGATGGAAAAGCCATGTCCCAGTTACATTGTGAATAACATGTGTCTGAATACAGTAACCTAAGCCTTTTATTTATATTACTGGGTTTCAGATGACATCACAACACTCTAAAGGCATATAATATTCAATACAGCTGGTGGCAGCTAAAATAGATATTCTTAAAAAGCAGATTTGGGAATTTACCGGAAAGTTAGGCCTGTCACGATAATTATATCGACTATATCAATACATGACAGATGGAACGATATTATTTTGTGGTTAATATATATCGTGGGCACTTTTTCTTTGCAGTAGTGGGATATTTTTGGTTATTTTTTTTGCAATATAACAAGATTTGAGCTAAAGGTTGAATAAATAATTTCTATGGCTCATTATAGACACAAACTAACTACTTAAGTGCGTTTATCGTCTATATTTACTTCAGCAATATATCGCGGATGTGATATGTGTGACAACAGGAAAAACTGGCTCTTACCCCGATCTGGGAGTATGACATCATCACATTATAGAATCTGAAAAACTCCCATATGTTTTATCAACAGGAAAACTGGCTCTTACCCCGATCTGGGAGTATGACATCATCACATTATAGAATCTGAAAAACTCCCATATGTTTTATGGAAGTGGGTTATAGTGTATTCAGTGTTACTGAATGTAGCCTTACATTTTAATATCAGGAATGAAAATCTTTTTATGGGATATTTTTTTAGTTAAGATTTAGGATTTACAGTAATAGTGTAATAGGGATGTAGTGCAACTAGTCAAATTTTAAT